>JANSTQ010214068.1:0-12831 GCA_026167885.1 Bergia puertoricense | reverse complement strand
GGTTTTTAGCTACACCGTCCGTGGATAGGAACGTTAAGCCGCTGGTCCCACCTCTGGACGTTCTGTCGGAGACTTACAAGAACCCAAGCACCTCTTGAAAAGAGAAGGGAATACCAGTGTTTTGGTCTCTCACTTACCAAGAAACAACAAATAATCCTCTTGTACAGGGGTCGCTGTACAGGAAGAAAGAAAGGGTTCATACACACATCAATTCCCCTTAACTCGCCTCAATTCACATGACAGCCCGGCCCCAATTTTTCTTAATGCGATATTAGGCCTTATTTTCCTTTCACTGCGAAGGAAAATAGAAGTCTGCACAGGAGATAAACGGTTATGGTGACCCGTGAATCTACAGATGTTTATTTGACCGTTTTTTTGCGTCCCAAACTTTTGAATTTTTATGGAGAGCGTTTTTGTTCATTAACACTTGAGTTAAACCCATAGAAAATACTTTTTAACAATCATGAAAATTTCATTTGTTTTATAGACAATTGCTTTTTCGTTCACAATGCGGTTTTCGAAGAAACTAGTTTAAAGTTGGGTTAAAACGAATGTTTTTCTAGCTGAATTTCCACTGCTATTTGCCAGATCAAATTCCAAACAAAACGACGACCTTTCAATAGAGTTTGTTTTAAGATTTTCTTCAATAAATTTATGGATATACAAGGTCTTTATCGTTTGATCAGCCGTTTTCATGAAGGCGTTTCATTAACCGGCCTTGTAAGTTCAACATGCAGTCTTACAAAATGAACAGTTGTGCGAAATTTTAAAACAGCAATTGCAAGTGGATCTGGAAGTGGAAATCGATTCTTAGAAGAGTATGTTTATGCAAATATTAGAACAGCGGAATAACAGATCATTCGTTTTCAGCTCGACACGTAATCAGTTTCTCAAATCGGTTTAATTTACACAAAATGCAATAAGAAACTTGACTGATAAGTCTAAAGTGGAAATTCAAAAGAGACGGCAAATATTTAACAGCAGTTCTTACACGGACTGCGTGTTCCCAAGGTCAAAATATTTGTGCCACGGATAAATAATCTTTCTGAAAGGTTTCGAAACACAGACGAAAGAAACTGCATGGTTTGAAGTTTTTTTGTTGTTTTAATTTCGCGCTTAATTTCCAGCAGGGCTATTAATAAGACAAGAACTCGGCTTAAATATTGAGCGGAACTGAAATATCCTTTGGATTTGGGGAATTTTTTAAGAAAACCAATTACCTGTGAAACAGGAAGCAAAAACGAGGTGTTGCTTGAATATCAAAAGACAAAAATAAATCCAGGATCTGTTTTTAGCAACTCTTTCTTGTATTTTCTGTAACCCATGAAATTTGATAAGCTTGTGCAGTGAGCAAGATTAAGAAAGCTTCGTTGAAAAATGAAAGTTGAGTTCTTTCGAACATGTATACCCCTTATTTTAATAAATGTTGTGTTTATCTAAGAACAAATTAAACTTGCAAATAATTTAACGAGAAAATATAACATAGCAACATTTGCCACTTGGAGGAAGTATTCTGTTTCTGTTAATTACCCCGAGCCCCGAGGCAGCAAACCGAAGACAGCTCGGTCGGTGAATGAGAGTTTCAGTTTTTGGCCGGTATTAGGTCAGTTTTTCTTTCGTGATAAAAAGTTATTATATGTAAACTAAACGCTTGCCTTTGTATTAATACAAATTTAGACGTTCGAACTTGTCATTGCGTGCAAATACGTGTACCCCACGAGGTTTGTTTTACTGGTCGAAGAACAAAATTATTGATGATGTCATCGTGAAAGCGTTGAGAGACGTGCGCTTTACACATAAAACCAGTCGGTGTTTTGGTCAGCGCCCTTCTCATTTAGAATAGTTCTTGCCAAAAATTTTCATTAAGAAAGTGTACTGATAGAACTGCAGAAATTATATTGATTTCAGTTCCGTTCAATTCATGATTGATTTGTTGGCTTGGTGGATTTATTTTGAGCTTATATTTTGCTCGGGAAGAAGTTTTCGTTGGAACTGAACATATCATATAGAGTCCTTGGAAACGAACACGAAGGATTATTCAAAGGAGGTAAATAAATCGGCGTTTATACATAATTATATTTCTTATACCGAGCAAAAAGCTCCCTTGTGGGATCGGTTTAGTTCAGAAGTAGTCGAATATCCAGTAAACGCTTTATTCATGGTTAGTACAGGTCTACTTATGAATGAATCAAATTATCCATGCAATACAGCCGTGTAATACCTGCAAGCGGATGTACATGTACTCCACCAGCGCCGAATCATGGACTTCTAGTTTATGACTTCTATTCTCTTTGTATCAAATTCTATAAAACACTGAAACTTTTTAATGTTATATCCATTTGAATGTTTAAGCGACGTGGAACTGGGCGGTAGAATAAGTGAATGAATGAATGAGTTAGTCGTGTAGACAGAACCGATGTGAACTATCATTTCAAAGCTTCATTTAAAGATAATGATAATTTTGTTATTTTATTTAAACGTTTGTCGACTAGTCCTTCCTGTGTAATAGGAAAAAAAGTGAGTATAGATGTATGAATTTAGCGATTGTATTCAGTATCTAGTTCATCTCGAATCGCAGGAGATATATTTATACTCCCAGTAATGTATTGATCGATACATTTCAGATTGTACAACCAATAGTCATGAAACAATCAAGGATATCGCATTCATGTTCACACTTAGTTGCGAAAAAAAATCTCCACAAAACCCTTAGGCCCTGTTTTCATTTGCCAGAAACTCGAATCAATAATGTGCCTTCAAAGGAACACTTCTTGTCAGTTTCTTGCAGGAAAATGGCAGTGCTCCGCAATACCGCAATTCCTATTTTTATTTCCTTAAACACAAACAAATTTATTGTCAATTGCAGTCCGGCGGCCAAGGTCCTGCTGTGAATTGAGTAAATATTCTTTTCAGGTCTTCAGTGGCAATCGAACAGGTGGAAATATTCCATAATGCATTATGGTCTTGGCGATATTTGGTTTCCTTTCTCGATAGTTTTATTCCTTCAGTATAAACTAGCAACAAATGATGATTTTTTTTTCGTCTTCTAAAGAAATCAGTATATAAAATCTGACAATCCTACAAAGTTGAAGCGCAATTTTTTGTTTGTTTAGATTGCGCTTTCTACAAGATGATATGGGCCGAAAAAATACACATAGAAACGCTTGCGAAAATTGCAGTTACTAAACCATTATATGAATGAATAGACGAATTAAAAAATAATTTCTATACAAAAAAATCAAGGGAAGTCTGGAGCTAGAAATATTTAATATTTAAAGGTCACAAAAAATGTGGCAAAATAATCACTTGCTGAACGCCACTGAATAACAAATAGACATAATATGGTAAATCACTTAGAATCAAAGTCAGGATTATTTAAATAAAAGCTTTCAAGGCCCACGTACTTGGCCGGATTTTTTCATCTTTTTTCTTTATTGTTTCTGATTTCAAGGGAATTTTAAAAAATAAACCTTTAAGTCAGCTGCTGTCTAGACGAAGTGAGAAATTAGCCAATAGTTGAACAGTTTACAGTTCAAGTTCGTACAAATGTACAACATAGGAAATGCGTCTGTTGCTCACGGCATGAAAGTAAATTCAGTATCAGTCGCCGGTGAGTAGAAATCCCCGATGACACCATTTTGAGCGAAAAGGTAGCTATGACTGTTGAGGAATTTAAGACTGAAATGTAATCGAGGTAAGTACGCACATCTTTTCATATAAGAACATTTTTTACACCATAAACGACCGAAATTTCATTAATAACATGCTTAGAACATTTTCTTTATCTTTTATTAAGCTTTCAACATTTTCCTCAAGCTGGGGAAGGTCTATTTTCATACAATCACATCAGTTTGGAAATGCAACGAACTACAAGAGTATAATATTACATACACTGGTGCACGCGCATATCCGTGAGTTCGGATTTTCTTAATTTCGTTTATATCCTGCTCAAGTTTTTCTTACCGGGTTTTACAATAAAATAATTAAACCTCTCCGAAATGGAACTGAAAATTGACAGTTTTTAGTTCATTTGAGCCGGCTGAATTCTTCTTAATAATTAAGATGGAGTTGAGCCTCGACAAAAGACGTTCCTGCAAAAAAAGAAAAAATTTCATGGCAACCATTTTGAAGTGATCTCAGTAAATTTACTGAGAAGGTGTTATTTAGATTTTACCGATAATGCGAATGATAATCTGGAAGTTCAGTTTGTGTGGGTAGACTTTTGCAAAGTCCTTTTTTGTTCATGTTTTGCTAATTTTTATCAAAACAATGAAACGGAGCTCTAAAACTGTATCATCTTGTTTTCCAAAAACTGACACAAGCACAAGATGTGGGAAAGACGATTCAAATTTATGCTTCTTGTTTTCACGTTTCAGTGGCCAATGAGAGCACGCGAAAAGACTATTCCAAGGTTTGTTGTATGATAACATAAAATATGCCGCTATATTTGCTTAAGAGTTATTTTGGTGATCGAAATACTTTCATCACATGTGTGATCTAGACATATACTCCACTGCATTCTCGGATAAACTCGTAGAGCAACATTTAGGGGGACCATTTAGCACATAACATGTTCGTTCTGGCTTAAAGATTTTTGCAAGAACCTCAAACTTATGCGTCGCATCGTGTTTTCCTGTTTTAAAAACAAGGTAATGTAAAAGTTGTTATTCGATCAATTTAGCAAGTCCTGGTAGGCCTTAAGACTTGACTGCATTAGCTCATTGAGCTCCGTATAGATAAAACAAGGATGTCTTCGTTCATCCGGTCCCATGTAATTATTATGCAGAATACCGCCGTGAATTTTAAAACCATTCAGATCTTCAAATACGGGTTACACGATATTTTCAGTCAAAACATTCCAATGGTAAATTTGACATGAAATCAGTAGAAAATCATATACTTGATCAACTCTTTCCTTCTATTTTAGGGAATTTATGTTCATGCATTTATTTCATGTATGCCATCACAGTACATTTTGCTCCGGAATTTTGATCATGATTTCTGGTGGTCGATGGTCGGGAAGGGAAATGGCGTACAGGCAAATTTTATCCAAGAGTCGAGGTTTCTGTATCTGAGTTATTTACTCGTTCAGTTTCAGAAAAAAACTTTCGAAGCAAAAAATTGCAATGAACTGGAATACGTATAGTACGTTGCAGAAAGTGTTGTGATGACACGTTTTCTGCTCTTTCTTGTATTCTTAATTCTTATTTAGCTAGGTTCACCATTTAACAATGTTTCCATAACACATGACAAAAGAACATCAGTTTGAAGATTAGATTGAAGAATATCTTTGTCGGCTGCATGCGAGAAGTAAATCTGCCTCAAATAAGTCAAGAAGTCAACTCTTCACGGGGTCGAGCTTGCAAATTAAAACTGTACAGACAACTATAATGTTGCTGAAATAAAAGGCAAATAAGTAACTGATCATCAGAAGACGGCAAATCAGTAACTGATCATCAAAAGCAGACGGGTTTTTCTCCTTCTGGGGCCCAGGCTACACAGAATATCACTCATACAATAAATGACTTGAATGGTTATGTAACTGAGCATGCTCGTACTGTACTAGTTCAACCTGACCCAATCTCTTTCGATAAACATTTTTAAACTAAAGAGGAAGGCTAAACTGGCGTAAATCTAATGGTTGTACTTTAGGCTTCCCTATAATTTTTAAACTGTAAGGTTATCTCGTAGTAAACAAACAAACAAACAAACAAACTAAATGAGCGTCAAGATGTGTGTACAAAAAGCGAGTTCTTATCATCTTGAGCTAAAAATATCACTGCCACTATAAATATCATTTGAGAAACCACTTTTGAACTTATCTGAAAAGAACAAACAAATTATTCTTGATTGATTTGAAATAAAAATGGCTGAGCTTTCAGTATTGCACAGAGTTTCATGCAAGACACCACAGTACAAAAGAGCAACACTTGTTTTCGCACGCTAAATTTGGGAAAACAACACTTCAAATCAATCCAAATTTATTTTAAAAAATATAAATACTGATGACTATTTGAATAAAAACCCACAGGTCAAACTGAATTTCAAAACAACAGACGAATTCTTGAGTCGAAAACAATGGCTTAGCGGAACATCTCAATTGTGCAAGGTTTAATACGAAAATATGCCTTTTCTTGTTGCAATCCAAATTATTGAAAATAGCACACAGTGACTTGATGTCTTGAATATTAGTTCCGATAAATGTTAATTTACAATACTGTGCTACTAACTTATTCTTTGTATGTCATAATATGAAGCTGTACTGTGGCTTCACATGAGACATGAATTCCGAATGCACCCCCAACCAGCAGATTGTGAGAAAGATTGACCAACCAGCGCGTTTAATACTTAAGACTAAGTGACTTCGCCAATATTAATAAACTTTCTATTACAAATATTATCAAATGTCAAAGTACGAGTCTATGTTCTGAGAAGTTGACAATCTGAGTTATTTCTTATACTCGATTGACATTTTCTGCTTGAGCTTTCTTTTATTTTAGTTTGGTGGGAAGTCATGCTTGAACTCCATTGGTGATCTCAAAGACAGAAAAAATCCCTTTGTTTTAAATTGCATAATTTATCTCACCATCCACTCAATGGTTTTTGCTTCAGTGACCTGCAGCTCAGAAAGTTGTGTCATGGCGACTTCGACATAACAAGCTTACACTTCAGCTGAGTTTAATTTTGCTCAATATTTAGATAGTTTCTACACAGCAAAGCTGTGTTGTACCAGTATCTGGTTTCTGTCTCGGGTTTCAGTGTACAAAGAATGCAGATGAGTAAGTATTTTCAAACTGAAACTAGGCATTGTCACAGCTGATAGAACACTCTTGAATCTTGAATCTGATTGCGATTTTATAAACTCCTGACACGTTTGTTCTTTTCGCAGATCTTCGATTACACGGCGAGTTTTTACTTTAAGTTTAACTGAAGCAAATTTGACCGAGGTGAGTGGAGATTATAATTTATACTTCTGTTCTAAAAAGTAATGTCGTTTGTCGGTTTTTCAGTCTGTGAACATCGAGAGCGCCAATGGATTTGTGTGTGTAGTTCTTGTTGTTGGAAAAGCGGATATTACACGGACAGAGATTTGTTGAACCTTTTGAAGACTTAAACTCTTGTTTGTTAAAATTTCCGCTTTTTTAATGCGTGCAGGAAGCGTTTTAGTTTTAATTCTAAAAAGTTGGTATCGGAGTTTACAGCTAAAAGCTGCTAGGTTTCACATTTCTGTGGGTTTCATATCTTCATGTATCATGAGCTATCCAGCATCGATCTCGGCTTGAACTTCTTTGGAAAGAAAGTGTTGTTATATTGCTATCATCCACTTTATACTTACTCAAAAACACTGTGTTATTTTGTTTTTTAAAAGCCGTTTGACACTACAAGCGTTTGCAAACTACTTGAAACTCAACTATATGATAGATAGAGTCCAAAGGTTTTATGTAAGTTAATTTCCATACAAGGCGACTTTTAGACTGAGCCGATAAGAAAACCAACATTTTTACTGAGGTGAGCAGAAACTCAAAACTCAAAGAACGATCTACAAATGGTAAACTCGGCAAATATTGCACAAACGTAGAAGATATTTATTCAAGGTAAATGTATATTATATATAACAAAGGTGCCTTGAGTGTTTATAAGCTTAAAAGCTCGCAGTTTGAAGTATGAAACATTATTATATTTAGTTCAGCAAGTAACAAAATTATTTTGTTAAATGCTTTGATAAAGTGGTTTTATACACAGATCAGACTTTTCGGGAAGTCCGTTTGAAACAGGAATGAGTCTTATCAAATTTGTGGTTAGTCTATTCCCATATGATGCGCGAAAATTGAGATATCTGTAAAGGCAGGCGCAAGTCACACAAGAAGTAAATTATATATGTTTATAACACAGGCTTTGAACACGCTGCACTTTGTTCTCAAAACAAAGCAATAAAAGATTGCGAATTGAGCCTTTTTATCCCACCGTTGGCTCATTCTATTCACGTTCTAAAAGGTGACAAACCAGCTTTTTGTAGTTGTGTTGGAATTTGTACTTGAACCTGTATTTTTGTGTGAGTTCTTCAAAGAGGGAGGATCATTGCCACTCACTAATTGCATGTCATAAACACTTCAAAATAAGTTTTTTTTCAACTGGGTTTCACCTAGCACGTCACTTACACCATCAAGAATACCTCAACTTCCTTTGAGTTTCCAGCTACAAAACACTTTATTTGTCTGACGATAAATTAACAAGCGGAAATGGAAATTGGCGCCAATATTAACCTCTGGTTTACTGCATGCTTTCGTTAGTAAAATAGATAAAGTTGAAAGTTTGAAAAGATAACGTTTTCGAAGAAGTCGATCTTTTTGGCTGTTTCCAAGTCTAGAACTGACGCGGTACTTTGAACTGAACTATATTATTATATATAGCATGTTTTCCTCATCTTTTTTATACTTTTTTTTTTTTATAATAATGTTAATTTAATATCTTTGTGGCATAATTACTCTATGCACGTTTTAACCTCAAGTTGTCTCGGTTCAGCAGCTACTTTCTTTTACAACTAATTTTGAGTTTATTTTATTTTGGTGTTCTGTGATCAGAACAAAATCGTTGAACCAGCTGGAAGCATATCATGCTTGCGTGGTAAGGTGTGATAAAATGAACACCAAAACCACCGAGAACTGCATCAGTGAAGATAAATAAATATAATTATGTACAGGTTCTCTGGCTTATGCGCTCTCTTGATATGCAACCAGTTTGAAATAGATATTTTTAAACGCCTTCAGTTTGAGCCAAATTACCACGATGGCTTTTATCCTGTGCACTAATTACTTGAGTCAATCATCTCCAAACGAATTTGTAATCACTAACGACTCTTTCACAATTATTCGCCATGTCACTAATTTCATTTAGAAAGTAAAATAATGTATATTTTAGATCGGCATAAAATGGACAAAATGCTTTTAAAACAGAGAGATGAAACACCGTAATATCTCTCAGTCTAGGGTTTGTATACTTTGAAAATTATCCAACAACTGAAGGGTGAAATTAATATTTGATAAATGTCTTTTAATTTTGCCAACGGCCTTTCAAAACACAGACAGTTTGTTTTTAGTCCGTTCAGGTCCGCACAGAATATACAACGAAGATATTAGTCAAATACACGCTTAGTTTTTACAAGAACGAACTTTCATGAGGACACCGTGGCTCCATTTTGTTGAAATTTTAAAAACGGTGACAATCTGAGAACATAAAGAAGTGTAAAAGCAACCTGTCTAATCTTATTTTCAGTCTCAATCTTAGGTAAACTGACCGTAAAGACCCTTTCTCTTTTTCAAACTACAATATTTTCATCAGATAAGAAATGATAGCAATTTGAGGCTGAATTTGCCAAAAAATAATAAGAACAATTAGCTACGCCTACGGCCAAAATTATCCAGTTGTAAAACGCGTTTATATTTTTCTTGCGAAGTTATTGGTGTGTGATAGTAGTTTAAATCAACCATTTATCCGTCAGGTTTCTCTTGCAATCCCACAGATCAAATTTGGGTTTATTATATTCTGCCATTCAGTGCACAGTTGTAATTTCTTCATTGATCCGACTTTCGTGACCAGGATTTGAGCCGTTTTAGCGGAGTGAAGAGTTGGCCAGCGGCTATCAGAGTGTGCATCTGCAACGGCTTCAACCAGCATCACGAACAGACGAACAGCTGCCAAAAGCACTTTCCAAACTGAATCATGAAGCAAGATTGTATTTTTAAGAATGTATTTTTGTAAGTGAATATTTACTTGAAATCCGCCAAACTTCACGAAGGCTTACAGCAAAAGCGATGAGGGTTCTCGGCCTGTAATTGGATGTGTGTACGTTTGGACAAGGACCCGCACGACCGCACGCGCGAAAACCCGTGCGCGCGGAACGAAAGAAGCGAGAGTCCTCAATTTTTGAAAAACGGCATATCCCAACAGAAAATGATACTTTAAAACTTGACCATAAGTCTGAATGGTAAACTAAAGTCAGTCCAAAATTTTCTCCTTTTCCTGAAGACAAATTGACAGTTTTTGATTATTGAAAGTTTATCTCCGCAACACGGGAGCAGTGCCAAATGACTCGATCGTATCATTGATGAGCTGCTGTTACTTTTACCCATAAAATGCATAATTCCGTATACAACAGGAGTACAGTATTTCAGTCTTTTTTGTGCTTTGGGAGTAGAAGACACGCTAGTAAAAGGCATACAGAGTACTCGCGTCCAGTTTCTCTTCCTTTTTTCTTTCTTCCGCCCTTCCATATTGTAAATTTCTTAGCAGCCTAGTTATTGAATAGGTGAAAAGATGCGAAGTTGGTGGAGGTTTAACCTTTGGAGCCCCAAACACGACATATGATATATTCTACCCTGTTGCGACTCAATATAGCTGATACCCTACTACCCTACTATGTACCATACCATACTAGTCTAACTTCAAGGAACCCTACCAGTCAGTATCTTTCCTTCTTGGTCTCAAACCATATAAAAAAGAGACTACAGTCAGAAGAGTGTAAGACAGCACGAAAACTCTGGTTTGTCGGTGTGTCACTTTGATAATTGATCATTCAATTTACCTTCCAGCCAAAGTTGTAGATAGTTGCGATTTCAATATCGACTTCAACAACAATTCTAAATTATACAACAACTACATGCGCAAGACACATGTAAATTAAACTATTTTTTCACTGGCGTAGTATTTTTCTCAGGAGAAAGCTTTCATCTTCAATCGACATTTTTTCAGCGTTATACACAGCACAAAAGTGATTCTTAAAGCTCATTAAATGAGAAAAAGACTGAAAATTTCGCTTGTCTTTGCAAAACATGTAGCTTCGTCAATGACTGAGGAATTCATCATTTTGGTAAAACCAATTTCTACCAAACAGATATTCATCCTTAAAGATACAATCAGTGTTTGTTTCGCTGACAAGATAGATGAAAACAGTAATTCATCCTATGCAAATGAACACAAAGACAAACTAGCTAAATACGTCGTTGAATAGACCCCTGGTTTTCTGTGTCAACTTTCTATTAGCTTTGATTAGGGTGTGTTTGAGTTCAAAACACAAGACAGTGGAAGCGTTGAGAGTCCTGTCAGTTCTATAATCGAGTGAGAAACGAATGGATAAACACAGTTGGAAGCTTGTTTACTTAGACTTGAAGAAAACGAGTTGTGCTTTTCAAACAAACGTACGAAGTGTGCGAGAGAGTCGAAAGTTTCTGTTCTCATAAAAGACGAGGGTAAGTTTGAACCAAGATATTTGACCATTTATGTGTCGCCTAGCATCCAAAAAAGCCGCCTCATCTCCTTAGTTCATCGACCTCACCTCCTCGAGGGCCCTCGGTGCACGAAGGAGATGTGGCGGCTGCTTCGGAGGCTATGTGTCACCGGACCAATTGAGTTTGCAGTTTTTGAAATGAAGATACCTGGTAGCTAATATTTTAGAAAATGCAATGCACTGGTGTGAATGAGGTAGTTTTTAGCACTGGCTTCTTAGTGTAATATCTGCTTTCAGAAAGATTCGAGCTGGAGACGTGATTGTTCTGATCAAACTCACGCCGAATCCCGCGAACCGGTGTCGGTCTTCTCAGACCCGCTTCTGTTTTTATGTCTTAATAAGTTTTCACAAAAAGTGTGAGTGAAAATGAGCAGCTAAGATTTTCATTTGTAAATCGAGAAGTTGCAATCGGTTCGTTCTGTGAAGCCGACATTGAGTACATATGTATGGTTTTGTCAAGTTTGTCTTCGGAAAATTGTTCACGTCAGCAAAGTCAAAGTACAATAACTAGCGTTTATCATAGATCATCCCCCCCGGGCAATACTGCTGGCATTTGAATCTAAATCTCCTATCCAGCCTACCCAGCTCTGAAGCCCTCTCCCTATACTACCGGTGACCGATCTGGGTTTGCCCGGGAGAATGACAATCCCGCATGTTTGTGATTCAGTGAGCTTCAGTAGGGGATAAAAGAATGCAAACGTAAATATGTACTGGAGATATTTCTCGACCAACAAAATTGAAGGCAGCCATTGCATGTACAAATTACAGAAAATAGATGAGATTAGATAGAGCCTCACGAATTGAAGAACATCACAAACTGAATGTCTGAGATAAGTTCGTGAAATACCGTAAACTGCCGTTTATAAGCCCCCCCCCCCCCGGTTATAGGTCCATTTGTACCTGTAAACAAAGAAATACGTCCAATCATATGCCACCCCACCCGCCCCGGATATAAACCCTTTCGAGTTTCCTTGTTTCCTTAATATTAAACACTCTCACAGAACACTGTACTACTTCAAACAGAAAATTAGCAAAATTTGCAGAACAATAAGCTTATTGTCTATCTTTATATTTCTGTCTTGTCAAATTGCCATTAAAGTAACTGTTCAGTGTTTTTCTGTAAAAGTATAAAGCTTAATTAAAAACCAGTAAACAGAAAACATTTCGATCAACACTGCTGTACCTCAAATCGAAACGCTTTTTTATTCCGCTTATAAGCCCCCCCCCCCCGGTTTATAAGCCCGTCCGAAACCTATACGCCAGGGGCTTATAAGTGGAAGTTTACAGTAACTCACGACATCTGTTCTTCTTAACAACAGTAATAACATTTGATTTCAGTTAGGTTGAGATGTGGTTATATGACTCGCCGTCGTACAGTAAAACTGCGGTCACACTTGCGCTAGAACTCCGAGCTAATTGAATTATCCCCAGGATTCTAGCGCGCTAGGGTCGTGCTAGAAGTCTGACCGTCCTAGCAAGTGTATCAAATTGATGCTTGCAATCTGATACGTTTGGCTAGATTTTCAAAGGTACCGCAGCGCGCTTCT
>JANSTQ010213846.1:0-17389 GCA_026167885.1 Bergia puertoricense | reverse complement strand
GTTTGTCACATTCTTTTGCCTTCCAGTTTGGCGAATTTTGTACCATGTGATCTCTAGCTGCAAAGGGCCTATTGCATCACTGTGTAAGCATATAAATAACTCGTATGAGCGGGAAATAAAAACCAGCCCTGACGAGTGGGGGTGAACGTTCACCCTCACGAAACAGTTCTGTAGGCGAAAATATGAACCAGATTTGATCCGTCATTTTTGCAGGGCCCTTCTGAAAACCGCCTCTGGCGATGTAGGCCCCCCTGGATAAATATTTTATTTATTATTATTTATATATTATTATTATTAATACGAATAAACCAAAATTCTCAATGCGCAAAAATTACTAAGTCGGAATAAGCTTCTCCGCTCTTTCAAAATATTTGCTCCCCTGGCAAGAAAATAAAAAAAACGTCATTTCTGAAGTGTGTTATTGCGACATATGTGTCTATTAGTTGATGAACATTTCTTTGTAGCAATGACCTTCCACTTTCGTAAGATAAGTGCACTTTTATCTTCTTGATTTACAAAAGGAAACACAATTCACACCACAGGAATCGAGTTTGTTTCAGTTTAAGAAATATGTAGAAAGGCACTGTATGTGTTTATCACGACAACAAGACAACTAAATTGTTTGATAAAGCATTGCTGTAAAGAATTTTTATAACCGGCGGCTGCAACAACCAATTCGGCAAAATGTGTTAGAAAACATTGCCATGCAAAATGAAAGTACCGTTACATCAGGATGATATATTCTAAAACTGCAATAAAAAGGAAGAAGTAAGGAATACAAGATTAGTAGTGTTATACTCTTGGTTTCTATGACGATAGCACTGGATTGGTAGAATTTGTGGCATTTTGTTTTGCTACTGCCAAGTTAAGTTTTACAAGCTACGGAAAATGCTAATTGTCGGGAACTTCAATACTCAAAAGCCGTTAGATTATTTTCAATGGGATTTTAGTTAACCTGCGAGTCGACCAACCACCAAGAGTTGTCGTCAACAGTCCCCATTCTCTGTTAGGAAGACTAAGTATAAAGAAGGCGTTCCCTGGCAATGGCCAAACGCTGAACTGAGGCGAGTCTTCTTCAGACAGCATCGATTGGTGAGTTAGATGTATTTTTTACTCATTGAAAAATGATTTTGTTTGAGGAAGCTCAGAAACTGGCCAGGTTGTTCAATAACAACAAGTCTGCCAAATTCAGCCCACTTATGACAAAATGTTTATTTATTATTAGATATTCGAAGTCACAAAAACGCTATCCATAAATGGTCGTTTGTTTTCATCATGTGAAATCATCCTCTTTATCACAACACCTTCACAACAGTAATGTGTGGATGGCTTTTACATTATTATGGCGTGTGTTCGTTCGTTTGCTTGTTTTCGTTATGATATTTGCATTATTTCTTGTTGCTAATCCATTTGTGCAAATGTTACAGTTGTTGTTAATGCTTGTACGACGTTAATCGTTTTCTATTATGAGGGTATACGGAAAGGAAAAACAAGCAGTTGATCATGATAACATTTGGAGTACCTAGAAAGATTGATCTGCAAAACCGTACAGAGAGGCTATCCCTTCCTTATTCCTACTCACTGCCTTATTTGTTGTATATTATATCAAAGTTCTTAGAGAAATTTCGGGAAGTTATCCAATAAAATCACATGATGATCTAACCTTCTTTGTTGTGTTGTGTTGTGTTATGTGCGCTGCACTGTGTTCTATTTCGAAATCGCTTTTCCTGCAAACATTTAACAGGAACAAATTTACTAAGCGCTAAAACTAAAGTCTTCAGGATAGAGCCCGTTATCAATGCTTCTGGTTAATATTTTGTTTTAAAACAAATCCAACAAAAGCTTCCAAAGTATTACTTAATGTTGGTAACATGTAAAGCGAGTTCAAGTTGAACCATTTTTGACGAAAATAATTGGGATATCTCTTGTTGAAATTTAAAGTTTGATATTAAACTTGAAACCTTACAGCTATGCAATTCTTCGTCCTTTAAGTGTGTAAGGACAGACCGTTTGGTAAACGAAAATTATAAAATTATGACTGAGAAACTGGCAGCCGAAGGTTGACCAAGGAAAAAGTATTTGCATACAAATCGTTTTCCCCGCTCCTTTCCCCTTCATAATCAATTGATCGGTAACCTGATGTTATTAACTTGACAATCGTTATGTCAATTTGATATTCAACTTTAATCTTTCAGTTTTTGAAAAGTGTTGATTCCAGGCAACGTGACCATTAATAAAGAATAAAATACAATTATTTTTTTGCATGTATTGTGCAATGAAAATTACAGCCATTGCACTACTTGGTTTAGAATTCATTATCAGGAACACTTACAAATTTATTCCTAGCTGTGATCGTGGCTTGGAGACGCGAATCTTGTATGCTGGAATGTAGTATTCATAATTTTTAAAATAGTACAAAGTGTTTCTATTTACATATCTCAGGCATATTCATTACAATTTTTGATGATAACCAAAGGTCGTTTTAAAATATTTGAGCCGTTAATCGCAGTGGATATAGCTCCCGTGCTCGAAAACTGAGGTAAACTCCCACTGTTACTGTTTGGATTTCAGCAATTCGAAAAGGTATTTAAATGCTAACGAGAACATTTTATTTTAATTTTAAGACATTTTTTGCTGGCTTTGGGTGCATAGAAATACAACGAGCTATATGGTTGCAAACCTGGGTATATAGAAAATAACCTAAAACTTTAATTGTGTCACTGAGCTGTAGGTTTACAATGAATAAAACTACTTGAACGTAATAGACGTTGTAGCGTTCTCTTTATGACGTATTGTTAAGACGAGTAAATGTATCGATTGTCCCATGCATGTTCTTTTATCTCATCGCTTGGATTTCTGGTATCATATGCCAGTAAATCCGTTATTTTTTTCAGTTACTATCCAATACACCAAAACTACCTATTATTTCAAGCGATCTTGTTGTTCTCTATTGCAAATAGGGTAACATATATATTCCTTCTGGTTGAATTCAGAGTTAAGCACGCGGCGTTAGAATAATTTATATTCATTGCAAACGAGATAGCAAACCAGCATAATCTTGCAGGCTGATCTTGGTAGGAAATTTAGTTTACTCTTCATGCAATCCACCAAATTACAACTGTAGCTCACTTTGTTTTACTTTAAAGTAATTCTCCTGTCTGATTCTTCGTAGTAATTGGTATCTACATCTGGTAGGGTCTCCAAAGATGTTTCTTTTGCTGTTTAAATTACCAGCAAGGATACATTTACATGTATAGTTGCCAAGAATAGATTTTATGCGTCATAGCATGTTGTAGAATACAGGAGTGTATAATATTTGTTTCAATTTCCATCAAATACTTCTCAGTCAACTGTGGTTGATCAACATTTTGACGTTCTGTGATTAAACATTACCTTCGTGATCACTTCAGATAATTGCATATTTTGAAACATTTAACACTTGATATACGTGTTAAGGGTACTGGAGTGTGCTTTTACGTTATGAGGATAGTAGAACATAAAATGTCCCGTTAAGTCACCATAACCACATAACGCCGTTTCTCATTTTGAATCTGATGTTGTGATTATACAAGTGACAAAACTCTCAGTGCAGACTTGACTCAAACGGGAATGGCAAAGAAACCTCAGTGATCATGAATATATTAAAGCATTTTTGTTTTTCTCTATTTGTACAAAAGCTTATGCCTCCAACGCTTGAAGACAAACACTAATCTTTAGCTCAACTTCAATTTCAATCACAATTTATTTCAGTATCATACAGCACAGAATGATAACAGTAAATCCAAAGCCAAAGGCCTGGGGTCAGCAGTAGAAAAAGCGTGCTTTAGAGAAGTTGGTTTTTGGTCAGTTTTACGTGTAAGTGGATTTTTAAACAGCAAAACAAGGTTGGGTCAAATATTTTTATGAAGTAAAAACATTTTCTCGTCAGCACCAAACCTGGCCATGAATAATGACCTGTCATTTACTGAAGAGGCTATTTCATTGTATGATTGGACAGTCATTCCAATACTCGGCAAAAGACATATATATAAAAACCTTCTGCTACAAATAGTTGAAGCTCAATTCTGCCTTAAACGGTACAAATACAGTGCGGATAACTTAGAGTGCATTCCTTTTGTAGAATCCAAATCCGGATTTTGCAGTCAAAACCTGGCTTCTGTGTTCCATTAGAAATTTTCTTCTAAAATCTAATCCAGGATTGTTTACTTGCGGTGCAAACAATCGTGAAATCTGGTTTCAGATTAATTTTGTTCCATTGGTTCAGGAAATCCAAACGATCCAGTTTGACAATCCGGATTTGGATTTTACAAAAGGAATGCACTCTTAATGTTATGGATTACAGTATGAGTTCTGATGTGAATTTAGTGTTGATCCGTAGGATAAATTATTGAGTAATGTAATATAGCGCTAAAATGAATTTGTCCTTGACAATCTGTCCGTTAAAAAGGTTTCTTTTTCAAATTAAATAGATTTGATCAATATATTTTGCACAAAAGTGAAAGGAACTAATTTTGAAAAGCGGCAGTTTTGAATGGAAAACAGAAGTTATATATGAGAAACTACGTTTTTCGTTGCTTTTAAAACTGAAATTATTACGGTTGTAACTGAACTCAACTGAACGTTTAAAATAAATTATTGTAAAGTTTTCCGAAAAGGAAGCTATAAACTAAGTTAAAAGGTCAAGATCAATTCAGCACATAGAGCTTCGATCATGTGCGCATTTATCCGAGCTTCACCTGGGCCATGTAACTTGTCTTTCATTGTCTTTTTCCGATCCGGAGACAAGTCGTGGTAGAAAAATATTTCCAACTTTTCAAAATGTATACACTGAAATTGTGGATGATTGTAGCAACAGCAAATAAGTGCTCCCTTCACGAACTTGACTATAAAGTAATTATATATATGTAGATAAACGGTTTATATAGTCTACATATAATAGTCTATCATAGTGTACCAGGTGATCGAACATTATTCACGTGCTTGGAGTAAGCCAATAAGCGCGCGCTTTCAGGTCTGCCCAAAAGGTACCATCCCAGAACGCGCTGCGAGATTAGTAATGATCGCTGTTGTTTTTTCGTTTTGCTAAAGAAACGAATTCCGTAAAATGAACTATTAAACAGACAAGTTCTGGTATTTACATTCAACAACGAAGTTGCCTTTTAGCCCATCTACAACTTTAGCTGATAAATGCGTTTAAACATAATGAGTTTTGATAATACTTAGAACTGTTTTAAAACCAACGACTGTAATTTAAAATGGCGGCCATTTTGAGAAAATTTTGTGCGCGCGCGGCTTTCTGGGATGGTGCCATACAATCAATTCAGTCAGGCGTTCCTTGCATGCAAGAGCCAATCACTTGGTATCAGTTGTTTGTCATTTCTAAGGGATACTATATTATTAGTTTTTAGTCTTTCTTTAACCATTAATTTTATATTCTCAGCTTTGCCAACATACCATATCAACTTTGTTGACCAAACCAAACCTTTTATTCTGTGCAGGAATATATTCCTTTGGCCTCTCTCTGTTATAGACTTGTTAGATTTTTATAGTCATAGACTAATTAATTAATTAATTATATACACATGTGAAACTGCTTAGACTTCACTTCTTTTCAAACCGGTTTTGTTTCCTTTTAAATTTCAAGTTGTTCGGGTTCGGTCAAAACGTTTACCATCTGTGGGTCTGTCTAGCCGAGACGAATGGTCAGTGCATGCGTGCGCACTCATTTTTTCCCGCCATAACTCACGAAAACTCCCGCGCTCTTGCCGGCCGGAACCGCTTGACTGTAAATCAAAAATAATTACTTGGCTGTAATCCATCACCAGGGCCTGGCTGGCCAGAACCAGTTCTGATAGCTGTTGTGTTACACCTGAGAACTGACTGGTTGGGCCAGCATGTCCCGCAAAAGAAAGCGATTTTACTCTGGGACAGAGAGAGAACTCTGAGATTCAGTCAGAATGTTTAAGGTGGCTCATACCTGTTTTCTGTATATTTTTCTCTTTAATGTGCCGCACCTATATAGAGCCGTGCTTATTCGAATATATGGGGTGCAGTTTTTAACAAAAAGTTTAATCAGTTGAAAAGTGAAAAATCCTAGACATCGAATCATTGCGGTGCTTTAATTTTTTTACAGCCTGTAACTTTTCTTGGATGCGTTTATCAAAATAGCTTCATTGATCATTACGGGACTTTTTGAAATTCATTAGTCAGATCTTGCCAGCCGAGGAAATTGGTTCTAGCTATTACTAATTGATAGCAATTATTTTATAATGGCAAGATCAAGGCGTTAGCGTGAGTTTTTTTCCATCTATGACTCGCCACTACAAATTCCCACACTCTTGCTAAGCCGAACGGCAGAACTGAGTGGCTGTAATCCATAACCAGGGCCACTCTAGCGGAACCATTTCTGATAGTTTGTCGTGTTCCATTTGAGAACTCGGACCGGTAGGGCCAGCTAGACATTTCAAAATCGAAAAACGGCAGCCTAAAGTCTGTTTTTCACAATATAGTAGCTTTTGGCCAACGGCAACTGTAATTTTCTAGTTTCACGAGTTGATAAGATGATTTCACATTCACTTTGTTACAGCTCCTCAGAAAGCCTGGCATTGGATAATTCTGATAAAAATGTATTCCAGGCTCGGACAAAAAATTACCAGCTGATAGTTATCACGGCTGCGCTATAGTAAGATTCCAAGTAGCCTGCAAAGCAGGCGCTCCAGTTGGTCTTTTTATCGAGCCGGGCTGCGAACGTGACTCTGTGACCGCGCTAGTTGACCCATTCTCCCATAACTACAACTAGCGCGGTCAAGTCATGTTCGCAGCCCGGCTCGATAAAAAGACCAACTGGAGTGCCTGCTTTGCAAGCTAGATTCCAAGGTAATCATCGCCGCTCTTCCCCGAGAACTCAGAAAGATGCATCGAAAATGATGTTAGCTTTTCAGTTATGATACTCCAGCTACGAACCACTCATTAGTTTTGATGTAAATCCTATCTGTACCAAAATATTACATCGATAATGGTGTTGTGGTCTGTCCTGTCCTGGTTGCAGGGGGGCATTTATCCTCACAAATATTGTAAACTGCGCGGCAGCAATTTGCGCCTGTAAAATGCAGTCCTGTTTTCAAGTATACAACATTGTATAAAGCCCCAGAAATTCAACCTCTGGCTGCAATTAGGGTTAAAGTCGACCACCACACTTACTTACATGTACTTACTAGCTTAAACTTTGTACCGGATACCTGATTGATATTAGGGGCAATACTTGCTTAAAATTCGGTACGTCAGGTTGCTTAAAGGCACTATTTCACGGTATGATTGCACAATTCTTCCGACAGAAGACGTTAAAATACATAGATAACTTCTACTGTAAAAAATGATTCAAAAATAATCAGTTTGCCTTAAACGTTACGACATCGGTGCGGATGGTTGAATTTAGTGGACGATTGAAAGATATCACAGTTATGAGTGCTGGAGTAAGTTTAGTGTTGGTCGTAGGATGAATTATTGAATGACGTACTATAGCGCAAAAATGCATCGATCCCTAAAAATGATGTGCATTTCAAAGGTTTCTTGTCAAACCAAATGGCAAAAAATTGAAAGGAACTAGTTTTGTATAGAACAACCGTGAATTCGAAACTACCCCTTTCCACCACGTTACTGACTTTCATCATCTTGCAGCGGTATGTTGGTTTGATCAAGACTACATAAAGTTAAGTGTATGTAAATTGGTACGTCATAGAATTTAGAATTCTAAACAGTTTTAATTGCAACACTTTCCCGTTTTTGAATTGCAGCTCGAATAGTTGCGGCGCAAACACTGACGTCAAAAGGTGGTACTTTTTCCAAGTCGAATCTTGCTGAACCAGTCCAGGATATTTGTTGTCCACAACCTGTTTGCGTCATAAATTTCATCTACAACTGAACCTGATGGTAAGAGATGACAACTATTTTTAAAATGTGCTCTTGTAAATTATTGGCGTTGCTTTTAGGCGGTGTTTACATGATGCTGGATCGAGTTTCATTCCGGTACGACTTCATTCTGGTTCCATACAAATCGCTGTATTTGTTTACATGATACCTCAAAAAAGTTTGTACCGGAATGATTCATTCTGAAATGAACTCATCTGGGTTCTCGTACCGGATCGAAATTTTCGATCTGGAACGAAATCTGACCGCAAAGGTTTTCCAGCATCATATAAACAACGCACGAGTTCATTCCGGCACGAAATGGACGGCGGAGTTGAACTTCTGGTAGACTGGAACGAATAGAGCGTGCGCAGTGCGCTGCTTCCAGTTTCATTCCGGTACGAATTCGTTTTTGGAACTTTTTCATGTGAACACAGTACGAATTTATTTTCGTTCCTGAATGAAATCCGGCATCATGTAAACACCGCCTTAGTTTCGTTTTAATAATAGTATAATGATTTTTAATTTATTAAAATACTTAATAAAACGCATTCTCCAGAGAATGGCCGCAGGCGCATTGCATGATATATAACTTCATGGCTGAGTCAATGGATTTCCTTTTTTCAGAAATTAAATTTTTACGTTCTTTATCCAAATAATTTCAAAAGAAAAAAACTCAATTCACCTATATGCCAGTAATTAAACACTTCTACCATTGTTTTATGCATTTTAAAGCAATTTATTAGATTGTGTTCCGGCCTGGAACACAAGATTTAACAACTATAATCCGATTTAATCGCCGCCTAAAACAGACCATCCTTAGCAATTACCTCTTGAAAAGCTTAAATTGGTATCTGAACAGTGACTGTTAAGAGATATTTTAGCTTGAAACAGCTTTTTTGTCAATAAATTCCTGCGCAAAGCCGTGAAGGAGTCTTTTTGACGGTCCGAACTTCAAGGTAATATCAAGAGATTTAGTAATTTTGCAATCATTTTGTATCAGTGATTGTTAGTATGTGTATTATAGTGACTTCACACTGTAGTTCAGCATTTTCTGCATGCAATAGCGGTGAATAAATTATTATAATTATTATAATTATTACTATTATTATCATTATTACTATTATTATCATTATTACTATTATTGTTATTATTAATGTTATTATTATTATTATTATTATTATTATTATTATTATTATTATCATTACGCTCTAAAACTATAAAAATATTACTATATCGAAGACGTTTTAACCCATTTCCCGTCAAAAATAATATTTATTAAAGCCAAAAACTGAATAATTCAGTTTGTTGGTACGTGTGCCCTGAAGACTTTTGGGGTTTTGTCCAGTTGACGAGACACTTTTATGCTAGTATGTCATTCTGCATATCTGTCGATGGTGAACGGTAAGTTTTGAAGTCTATTTGGATTTATTTCTTTTCGGAAGGTAGTAAAGCCTAAAGGTTATTCTGTAAGGCGTGTTTTGTTTTTGACTTGGTATTTTTCCCCTGGCAATATTATGATTAAAGAAACTGGGTGAATCGTGATTGCCTTGAAACGAGAGTTCTGTATATTTTCCGTGGTTGGTAATTTTCCCGTCTATATTTTGACTATTCACGCAACTCGATGACGTTATTCTTAAAGTCTTTGTTTATACGTGTTTATATTCATCTTAAATCCAAGAACTAAGAATTGACACAGGCGTAAAAAGAACTGACAAGGTTTGTAGTTTTTGTAGATAATTATATAACTGGTTTGTACGAGAGAAAAATGTAGTTTTATCGTTCGTTATACTTTCGCAAAACATTAACTAGGACTGAATTTTTTAAAGTGAAACTCTTTTCGTGAAACGTGATAGGCATTACATGGCATCCCCCTTCCTCTATCAAACTTCATATCTTGTTAGTTGTGTTTCACTTCGACATTTAGTTTTTATTTTTTTCGATTCAAAATTATTATGTATCTGTTATCAATTAAAAGGTCATCCGGACAACCAAGTCTAATGAAGGAAAATTTACATTGTGCAACACGGCATTTGTGTTTGCTCAAACTTTTCGAAATGATTCCATGAGTAGTGAAAGAACGTGGCGTTTTTGTTTCTTATGTTACTGGCAGAACGTGAAGACAGACTTGTTTTAAAATAGCTTGCCGGATGAACAACATCTTTGCATCGCGTTTTACCATTTAAAACTGTAAAACTGAAACGGAAACAGAATTTAAAATTAGCAGATGTGGCACACAAGTGTCGTTGTTTTACTATTTTGTTTGTAAATTTAAGAATTATTACCTAAAGCCCGGTTGAAACGAGTATATAATAAAACATCTCGTCTGGTGTCAAAAAAGCGTATGTTGTTGACTCGATAAACCTCGATAAAATAAAATATTTTTGGAATGGAGATGGCGTTGCCATCGCCGAGAGAATCGCGGACATCGATAACAATAAACTATCTTTCATCAATTATAGCAACTTTTGTCTCCATTTTTCATAGTTCTAAAAGGTTTATTCATTCCAAAGAAACACTGTTTGCTTTGGGCTTTTGCAAAACAAAATTGTTTTTCTTGTGAAATTATCGAAATTTCTATTTTCATTTTCTAATTGCTACAGTAGCAGGGCTATTAGCGATGTGGTTTCAGAAGTATCTTACTCAAAAACTATCGGCTTGTTACAAAGAGAATACCTCTCTATATAGATAAACGGACTTTAAGAAAGGTGTTATATTAAGAACGAGTTTTTCAACAAAGATCATAATTTTGAAATATTCTACTACTATTGTTTACATTTTACTCGGCAAGTATCTTTCCAGTCTCATTAAGATATTAGATAGGCAAATTCGGAAAAGTTCGTGAACAAGTTATCATAGATATTTTTTATGATCTTTTAGTGTATGACGTGTGTTTGACGAGTTGTCAGAAAATTGTGTTACCTCGTTGTCATGTTTGGGTAATTAATATTTATTTCCCTCAGAAAATTCGAAATTTCTTCTGTGATATCGATGGCAATGCCAAAGCTTAGAACTGTGCCATTTCCTACGGTCTTCATCTATTTTTTTGCCTTTTGTCAACTTAGAATCCTACTCTCGCCGGTTATTTCACGATTCTTTTCAAAGCAAGAAGTGTTTTTGAGATCTTTCTTTGCCCTTAACATTGCGTTTGTTAACCGGCGTTTGGGGGATTGAATGGTACTTTGTACAAATCCATGCCATTTAAATACAACATAACTATTTTGTGACACCCTGTCATGTCACTTCCCAGCCCTAACACAAGCACCTGAGTTTCTCATGATATTTGAATAAGAATAGAACTAAATTGTTAGCGGGCAGGTGGAATCGAAGCATATTAACATGCAAGTCTCAGCTTGTATAATCACAATTTCCGAGCAGCGATGTCGCCGCTAGTTACCTTATACAGTATATGGTTTCTTGGGGCGTTATTGGATAAGAATTGATAACTTGTGTATTTTGCAAGACAGCGTGTAACGACAGTAGCGTCACTTATTAATACGATATTTTTTTGCTCATTATACTATCGCATAGTATCGTGTGTTATCTTCGAAAACTGGTATGGCGGCAGCGTTTAAATACGGCTGGGTAACTGAGAACTAACGCGATCCACACGACTACAACTGTGCTGTCATAATGACCGTCATAAATAGAGCTGCTTTCCGTTCTAGGAATGGAGAAACAGAGGGACGAACAAGGAAAGAGCCAGCCAGATTGTGGACAAACAGGCCAATCCATTGAAATGGCGACTAAAGAGGATCATAATAAGCGAGATTCCATTCCGTCGAAAGGGGTTCGCTCGTTGTCGATATACAGTTCGCAGTTCATCGAGGCTGCCAAGAGCTCGTACTATGCTCTCTTCTGCCTCTCCGAAACCAACCCCATACGGAAACTTTCAAAATACGTGGTGGAATCAAAATATCCTTTGATGCTGTTTTGAATGACTTTAACATAAGGGTTTTAAGTTGAAATTGTGTCTGACAAAAATGATTAGATAATTTTAATATCTTCTATAGAAATAGACCCATTAATATAGGCAGTAATAGTTTTTTAAAGTGCGTAAACTAGAGTATTCAGAATAGATCCGTATGTTTTTATACCGAAACATAAGAATTTCATGCTCCTCTAATAGCTCGAAAATTGCTTTAAAATATAAGTTTTTACTCTGTTAGTTTCCTTAACATGTCTTACGTCTTTTGAGTATTTCATCTTGCTAGCTATAGGAGCAAATTGTATTGTCTTAGCGTTGAACAGACCGCTACCAGAGGATGACCGGATAGAAATGGCTGATAAATTGGTATGTGCGTGCTCAGTTATGTATGTCATAATTTTCTATTCTCAGACCCGATATTAAACTCACTTCTTTCTTTTCCTTCTCTCCATAGGATAAAGCTGAATTGTACTTCATTGTCATTTTTTGTTTGGAAGCTTTTATGAAGATTTTGGCGTATGGCTTCGTCTTGCATCCTGGCTCATATTTACGAAATGGCTGGAATATTCTGGACTTCGTAGTTGTTGTGGTCGGGTAAGAGCCAAAATTATAATCAAGAATTAAAATTTTAAAAGCAAAATTTCACGGTGTTTGTTTTACACATTTAATTATTCGTCGTATCCTGCTCTTTGCAAGAATCAGAAATCAATTCCGCCTTCAGTTGTAAACTAAAAAACGTATCCAGACATGCTAAGCTTGCCATTTATCTCTCAACTGACATGACGAGCTCCGAGAAAGAATTCCCTCGATAGTTTTAACATCTGAGAGATCTTTTCGCTATAGTATAAAAGAAAGGTTATTTAAAAACCTTCCAGATTCATTTGCGCAGACTCTAAGTTCTCTAACGTGATACTGTGATCCAGTTTAATTAATGTCTCGCAGAAGAAAATTCTTCGCTCAGCCGGTTTCTGTCGCCGAAATATACAACAGAATTGTTCAATATTTTGTCTCTGTTTCGACGGATTCAATTTTTCATCTGAAGTAACACAGGCTTAATTATTTTGCTTCTAAACACGCAGTTTTTTAATAGGTAATATTAAAAATTTAAATTTCCTCTCGCATTTTTTTTCACAACTTTGAATAATAAATTTGTTTATCACGTTTTATGAGATTCTATGTTTTTGAAATGTTTGTAGACATAGAACTTGCCGTAAGATAGAAGAAATGATTAGATGTCGTATTTGTAGCTCGCTTTCATGCACTCTCAGCGAAAATGAATCGGAAAAAATGCCTGCTTTGAATTTTCGTTATCCTTTTCTTGCGGAAACACCAATAGCGTTTTCCTTAGGATTGTCGTCCTATAATTATTTGAGGAAATTATAACTTTAGGAGACGCATACTGACAGTAATGTATGCGTGACTATCTCTTTAGATTTTTGAAATATTAAAATGGATGTGTTTGAACATCTGCTGGTAACCAAAATAGGTATAAGAAATATTCGCCTTTTCGACTGAATTAATTATTGTAAGTTTCGATTGTAAATTGCGAGAACGTTACGTTTAACGGAAATTTAAAACTGGCATCTTGCACAAGATCTACAGCAACCTTTTTCTCGTGTTGCTATTTCGTTAGGTCAACTCTGTTGGCCATATTTTGACCGAAAGAGACAGGCGGTGATATCACTTATTCGAAGAGAATTTATGTTTTGACCTCTCCTATTTAAATTGTAAATCAAATTTATTTTTGTTGCTATCTTTAAGTGATCCGACTGTTCGTAGCAGTGTTGGTTAAATATTGTTGTTCGCTGTCGTATATTTGATTGCCATTGAAAACTCTAGCCGTTATGTGCAAAGATAATATTTAAGAGCCAGAGACAGTAAAAGGCGTTTGATGTTGATATAATACGGATATATTAAAGAGACAAGACGAAAAACAAAAAGTAAAGATTCTCATGAGTTGTTGTTGTTAAACACTTAAATTAAAATTTCCTTCATTTGGCGAACGGTTTTAGAAAAACCTCATTTTGTAAGACAGTGTTTACGATCACATGCTATTTAAAGGTATTATTCGAGCCATTTCACATTATTGTGTATTATTCAACAAGACTTTTTGTTTTACATGATGAGATAGCCCGGTGTTGATCAGAGCATAATCACAATATCCTGGTGAAGTTTAATGAATAGCCTATTGGTTGTTATTAGAGCAACGCTTCGTGACGGAAAACATTACGAGAACATAAACTAAACTAAACTAAACTAAACTAAAAAACGTATCCAGACATGCTAAGCTTGCCATTTATCTCTCAACTGACATGACGAGCTCCGAGAAGGAATTCCTTTGATAGTTTTAACATTTGAGAGGTCTTTTCGCTATAGTATAAAAGAAAAGTTATTTAAAAACCTTCCAGATTCATTTGCGCAGACTCTAAGTTCTCTAACGTGATACTGTGATCCAGTTTAATTAATGTCTCGCAGAAGAAAATTCTTCGCTCAGCCGGTTTCTGTCGCCGAAATATACAACAGAATTGTTCAATAGTTTGTCTCTGTTTCGACGGATTCAAGTTTTCATCTGAAGTAACACAGGCTTAATTATTTTGCTTCTAAACACGCAGTTTAACATATTATTCACAGCTTCGTTTTCATACCCGTCCAATGATTTTGTAAAAAGAGCGATTTCTTTTGGCCAACGGCAACTGTAATTTTCGAGTTTCACAAGTTTATGACGTGATTTGCCATTTACTTGGTTACAGCTCTTCAGAATGCCTGATATGGATAATTTCGATAAAAATGTATTCCAGGCTCGGAAACAAATTCAGTAGCAGCTAATAGTTATTATAAGATTCCAAGGAAATCACTATTAAAGTGGTTTACAACCAATGGCTGTACGCGTTGTAAAATAATTGTTTTAAAAAACATTTTTTAAATTCGGTTCAAGCAGGTTATCACCACTTTGAAACTTGTGAACAAAATGGCTTAGAACCAATTAATTAATTTAAAATGTAGATTGAAAAATGTTTAAATATTTTACCCAGCGTTTCAATAAAGTATTGCAAAATTCAGGAGAAAATCTTGGAGAAAATTTAATAATGCCTTTTGCTACGTAATTCTCTTGGTTTCATTTTGTCGTATATTAAAGTGTGCCACCAGCCTAAGACGAAGGTTTTTGGAGTTACAGTCAGAATATCGTACTGACTTTATAAACCACATTCGTCCGAAAATGAGCTGACGGAATATACCATAACTCAAAAACTTGTGAGATATGAAAACTATGTGATATGAAAACTTTGGTATATGTTTTTCGTTCTCTCAATATCATTCCGCATCGATCTATTAAAAAAGTTACAACTCTTTCTGACAATTCACCAAAAAGCACTTGCACCGTGTATTAAACGTGTAGGTAAGCACGTCGAAAAAAGGCGGGAAAACTTGTGACGCATGTACAGTAATGACCTCATATACCTATGAACCTGGGGCTCTTATAGAGCGTTTTTATTCAATCCCAAGAGACCCAAAGGCGGCCATGTTGGTGTACCAAGTTACAAAATTGGTGATTAAAAACGTATTGTTAAAGGTGGTCTTGATGTCACGTGCAAGTACTTTAACAATACATTTTTAATCACCAATTCTTCAATTTGGTGCACCAACATGGCTGCCTTTGAGTCTCTTGGGATTGAGTGAAAACGCTCTATATTCTTGGGCTGCACGTGACGTCACGTCCGCTTGGCTCGTCACGGAGTCATGCACATGGAAGGCAACAAAGGAGCGAGAATTAAGTTGTCGAATCATGAACAAAATGCCGCTTTCTTGCTGTTTTCGAGTTCGCGTGTTTGCTGAACGGCAGTCATACTGAAATGTTTGCCCTCCATCTGAAAACCGGAAGTGAACCCGTGTATCAAAAGTCAGGTGATTGTAACCCAAGAATATAGGGTGCTTACTGATACTTAGGAAGACAGAATATAAAACGTCCGTAGCACTGTATTTAGAAGTGCAAGTAACAACAACAACAGCAACAACAACATTTATTTCCACCACTTTGAACATAGTGTAATGAAAAAACCCCAAGCAACTTATAATTAACATAATGTCGTGGTTGGGAACCCGAAATAACCATAGTAGCTATTATAGTCGAGTGTCCATTATGCAACAGTTCACAACAATCAGTGTTGCTGGGTTTGATGCTATTGCATATCAGTTGTCACTTCTTACCTTCCTCAATATGTATACTCCTCCATAAATATCCAAGGGATTCTTGAAAATGACCTTTGGCGGTAGAACCTGATAATATTTAAGGCTAACTAGTTTTATATAGAGTGATTTAAAGTGTTGTACAAATATCCCAAGGAGTTCCTTCTGAGCGATAGCTTTAGAAAGGAAATGGGCCCACACGGAGAAAAAGAAAAAATCTCTGATCCCGGCGGGATTCGAACCCACGACCTCCGGAACAGTTCACCGCTGTTCTACCAACTGAGCTACAAGGCCAGATGGGAGCTGAGTGGGGATAATAAAAGTTGGTATTGGTCACATCAAATTAAAATGTTGGCCTTAAGGTTCATAACTTTGGTGATTCTTATACGCTAGTTTTAACTTAATTCTAATTATCAAATGGCGGCAATATATTTTAACAGCAGGGCATCCAAGGAGTCAGGAAAAGTCAGAGATTTTTGAGAATTAGCAAAAGATTTGGGAAGTCAGGGAATTTTGGCTTTTGTCATTCCAGACCATGGTATAAAGGCATGGAAGAGTCAGGGAATTTGAAGTTTTAGATGCGTGGCAACCCTGTTAAGAAATGCAAACTTTTCATACAGTTTTGTACAAAGTGATTTTTACCTGAATTGTTTACACAGGGTCCTAAGTCTTAAGGAACTCAACTTGTTTCCATCGGAATCGATGGACGTTAAAGCTCTAAGGGCTGTGAGAGTTTTACGACCTTTGAAACTGATATCTGGAGTGCCAAGTAAGTAGAAAGTAGAAATCCTCGTAATTTTTGCTGCTTCCAGACTTAAGGCCCGATTAACTCATCCAACAAGTTGTTTCATATTGCCCAATATTGTTCGACGCAACATGTTGCATCCGTTTCAACGCCCTGTTGGGTGATGTTGGACGATGTTGGATGGGGTTTGATTGGTTCAATCTTCTCTTCCAACGTCGCCCAACATTGTAGGACGCAACATGATGGATTTTTTAAAAATACCTGTTGGGTATTGTGGGAAATTGTTGAACGGACCGTTTGATCTGTTAATTTTTTCCTTCTAATTTCGTCCAAAATTGTAGAACGCGACATGTTGGATTCTTTTTAACACTCTGTTGGAAAATTTTGAACGGGTTTGATTGGTTTAATTTTCTCTTCCTACATCGTCCAATTTTGTAGAACGTAACATGTTGGTTACATTTTAGCACCCGCTTTGGCGATGTTGGACGACGTTGGACGAGTGGAATTGGTTCAAACTTCTCTTCCAACGTTGTCTAACATTGTAAGATGCAACATGTTTGGCTTTGTTTTAACACCCTGTTGGATGATGTTGGACGACGTTGGACGGGTTTGACTGGTTCAACCTT
>JANSTQ010213735.1:0-17392 GCA_026167885.1 Bergia puertoricense | reverse complement strand
GTCCGTCATAAGTCCCTGGCGTTTAGCAGCCATTCTGTTTCTGTCAATAATGTTGCACAGCTTCTCAATGCCGGACTGATTGTTTAAAAACAGACTGTATGTTTCAAGCACATCAATTGCCGCTGACACTTCATGTTTGGAAGAAGGTCTTTTGGGCGGGGGAGGTTCTTCGATAGTCAGTCATCATCGTCTTCTGCCCCACTATCGCCCAAAGAACGAAATTCTGCGAGAATGTCTTGGTCTGACAGCTCCTCAGAGTCGAAAGTAAGGACGTCATCGTCACATTCGGTTACGGTTGCTGCACGGACCTCGGGAGAGATGACATCTGGGGCTCTCTCTCTAACGGCGTCAAGCTCTTCATCCAGATCTCTGAATGTGTCGTCACTGTCATTTGCAGCGGATTCCTGCGACTGTTGTGAAATACCCGCGCGTTTGAAACAATTCTTTATGGTCGTTTCAGACACTTTATTCCAGGCAGTCGAGAGCATATTCATAGCTGCCAAGATACTGTTTGGCATCGGCTTGTTGTTGTCTACAGCGCGGATGTACTGTTGGACTGTCAGGGCTCTGTAGTGGGCTTTTAGTGACCTGATTATCCCTTGATCCATCGGCTGGATCTTAGACGTAGTATTGGGCGGGAGGAACACTTTCCTCCCTTCTCTCACAAACTTTGCATCAAGTTCTCTCACCCACTCCTCAAATAAATCGCTGTCCATCGAACTTTTCTTCTGCGCTCGGTATCGACGTGGGATGTTTTGCACGCCATTGAAACAACGTGGACGAGCAGATTTGCCAATTACAAACATGGGCAGCTTTTCGCCCACTGCATTTGAAGCAGTCAACCTGGTTTTGTTGTGCTTGCCACCCACACATCTTTCGGACTTCAGGTGTAAAGTTTTGTTCGGCAGTGCTTGATAAAACAACCCAAATTCGTCAGCATTGTAAATGTCCTCAAGTTTATAGCTTGAGAGAATGGTTGGCAGGGTGGTCTCGTCCCAAGTAACACATTACCCCCAGGTAACCGGAAATAATAGAAAAGAAATGCTTTTAAAATTGTCACTTGTTATTTTAAATATGTGAAATTCACAACTATACAAACATTGTTTTTAAAAGAGATTTAATGGACAATAGGCGGTCTTTTATTTTAAATACAAGTCCTACCTGAGAGGTTTGATCTGCATGCTTACAAAACCAAGGAACAAAATGGCTTCTGCAAAAACATCCGAGGACTGTGGCAGTTACAAACTGGATTCTTTCATCAAAGGATATCACGTATATCAAGATATATGGTCTCCAGAACTTTTTGAGGAGTTGACGGCAGTACGAGAACCACAAAATATTGTTGACAAGTATGCCGTGAGTGTTACAAAAGCTGGCAAGGTGGTTGGACATTTGATAAAGGAAAGACTGGGCGATTTGCAAAGATCATTTTCTACTCTTTGCGGGCCGATAAGCAAAACTCCTGCACTGCAGAAGTTACTGGAAAGGCTGTGAACCGGGGTGACGGAGAAGGGATGCAAGGCCATGCACATTGAATTTTGAGGGGAAGAAGAAACATATTATTATTATTGTTCTCAAGAATTGACAAGTAATGACAAACAACAGAACGCGCCATTATTTCTCTTCGCCGGGAAGAACTGTCAAAACTGTTTGTTTGCGGACATACAAACGTGTGATGTCGACAAAGGTCATTTTGTCATAATATATAAATAAGATTAAATGTAATCTTCCGGTGCAAGATGTTATGGCTCATTAGTCCGCAAAAGTGAAAATCGACTTCGAGTTATCGAGGGTAAAATTACAAAGAAAAGTACCTGAAGGGAAGTAAAAATCGCTTCAAGTTAGCGGAGTTTCGAGTTATCAGGGTTTCGAGTTATAGGGGTTAAAATTACAGTAAATATATGAGGCAAATCGAAGGGAAATCAGTTTTGCTTCGAGTTAGCGGGAATTCGAGTTACCGAGGGTTCGAGTTAACTGTAGATAAAGTTTTTATTAAATTTGTAACAAAATATTCTTATCATAGATGGAAATAATTAAACTAATTAGATTTTTCGCTTCTGGTTTTCATAACTTGATTAATATAAGTCGCATTTAGCCTACTATTATATAGATCAGTATTGTCGAAGAGAAAATAATTTTCTCAACATCGTTAAAATTTGTAAGTAGTTTGTATCGATCATCTATTTTATTAAATATTGAGGTTCGTGATTTTTCATAAAGGCTGCATTGAAGTAGAACGTGTATCCCGTTCTCGACTTTGGAAAGAGAGCAATGAGGACAAATGCTTAAATATTCAGGTGTGGTCTATTGTGACCATGATGACATTTTCACAACACAGTTGTCTTGTTACGGCACACAAATCATTTTTAAAATGTTGCATTATAAAAGCCGTTTGTTTACTTTAATATCGACGCGTTACATTTATCATTTCTGTCATCAAGTGAAAGTACTTCTAATCCGTATCTGATACACATTCCTCGGACCTGGTTGCAATTTTAATTGGCCTGTCATAGCTCGCCCATTGAAGATTTCCTTACATTCAGTTCCAGCTTGTTATACGCTTTTGATATATTAATCTCATTTTTAAATCTAAAGTTTTAAAAAGCATGAAGGTTTTTGATGCCAGTCCGGAACACATTAATGTCATTATGCTGTACAGTGCATCCGCTATTTTCGTTGTTTTCTTGGTGAAAATGCTTCTACGAGGAAAACGTCTGCACATTGACCCACAAGGAAGGTATGTCCTGATTACAGGCTGTGATTCAGGATTTGGCCACGAAACAGCTATTCGACTTGACCACCTAGGTTTTCATGTTTTTGCGACGTGTCTCGGAAGTGAAGGACAGGAGCAGTTGAGAATGAAGTGCAGCAGCAGGATTCGAACTCTCCTTCTGGACGTTACGAAAGAAGATGAAATTAAGCGCGCATTTGACGAAGTGAAAAGAGCCATTCCTGAAAACACAGGTAAATAAGATTTTAGATTGTAAATTGGAACATTTTCGTTTATTTTAAAATAGCCAGCAGCTGACAACTCAATACTCACACCTATTCACAAACTGCCAAAATTAGTAAAAAGACAAACTTATTTAAATTGCAAAGTTTAAACAAAAGCGAGCATATCAATTAACAGATAAGTAAAACAGCATTAACACTAATAAAACTACCGAGTTATTTAATGATTAGGCTTCTAAAATTTTAATGAATTTTAAGTGGAACTCCTATGAAAGAGAGAGAGAGAGAGAGAGAGAGAGAGGAAGGAAGAAGTTGTTGTAAATCTGATTTGCATTTCATGTCGATTGTCGGAGCTTCCCTCCGATATGTGGAATCAAATGAAAAATCCTTACACTTATCTCGGGCTTGAAAAACTATTAATAGTAACACCGGTCGTTTGTGCCATCCAAGACAAGGAAAATAAATATCATTTTATTGGGCAACAAAATAGAAAAATCAGCTTAAAACATTTTTACAATATTTTGTATTCTAGGCTTCGATGTTAAAAGATGAATATGGTTACCAAATATATATTGGATTGCAAAAACTGCCGATGCGTTGGCACGTGTGATTAAGCAATATCACGGGTCAGCTAACGTTTTATTTACAATTTTGATTACCAGAACATACTTTCCAATTCGAATTATTTGCATTTTGTGATACGATGTTTCTCTTACGGTGAACCAAACAACTGCAAAAAAACCCAAAAAAAACCCCCACACACTATTTTGACTCATCTGCCCATGCTGCCAGTCGCTTTACTCTTCAAGACAAACAAAATGAATGATAATTTTACGGGGTTTGGTCAACTGGTTTCGAAAAGTTTGAACGAAAACAACCGATCATTTGTACTACTCGAGACAAACAAAACAAGACAAATGGTTATTTAATCGATTTTCGTTGACTGGTTCAACAGTTTAAACAAATTCAATACTTTTGAAGAATGCTCAAAGATTAAGAGCCAAGTGTTATTTCCATCAAAGCCGGAAAGCTTTAAAACAAATATTTTGATATCAATGGAGAATGAAAACTCTCTAACACTTGTTTAAACAATTGCGTAATTCCTTCGATATCATTACGCATCATATAACCAGAATTCTTAAATTTATTTAAAGTATCTATTGCAAAATGTAAATTACACTTCAATGTTTCCTGGTATGATAGTTCCAATGGCCTAGGAACAGATAGCTCCACTCATAAGGAAATTGGAAGCTAACAATACCAGGCTAATAATAGTTAACAGGTATTTTCAGCCGCATTGCTCGTCAATCGGTAGTGGCGGCGCGGTTACACTTATCGTTTTGTTCCGGCTGAGTAACCGCACTGACGAGCGGCCAAAACTGGGAATGAGTGCGCTTCGAAAAAATACATGATAATGATAATGATGATTATGATGATGATGATGATGATGATAAAAATTATAACAATAATAATAATTATAATAATCTTAATAATGATGATAACAATAATAAAGTAATAAAAATAACAGCAACAACGACAACAATATGCTATTATTATTATTATTATTAATAATAATAATTACAAATTTGTATAGCGCTTTGGTTTTAGAATATAATTATAAAATATAAGAAGTAGAGTTTAAGAGCTTGTCTTATCAGGTACTTTCATGAGTCACAGGCAGATTTGAATAGATGTAAAAAAAATATGCCTTTATCCCGGTCTTGAAACAATCCACCGTTTCATAAAAGTTTTTGTAGGGGAGTTTCGACTTTGCCTCTAACAGCCTATGCGGTTCTTTATTTTATTTATTTTTTATTTTTGCTCGTTGACAGTTATCGATATTCAAGGATATTTTAAGAAGTGTGAGAAAGAAGTATCTGCCCAATCTTTGTTCAAAATATACAATTGCAATGTTTCTCATAAGGGCGTAAGAAAATAAAATTTTGAAATGCAGGCGCACAATATATATTTTATCGGACGTTCAAACAAAGGTTATCATGGGATTAATATATAAAATTGAACTAATCTTCCGTCATCGCATTGGTCGAGTGGTTAGCGTGTCTAACTCATAAGCCAAACACAGTGTTGTGTCCTTGAGCAAGACACAAGTGCCCCCTCCTGAGGTTGCACGTTTCCAAAATTATTAACATCTTAATACTGTTCGCGCTAAGGATTATGGGGCATTGTCAATAACGCTGGAGTGTTACGTTGGGGACCTGTTGAGTGGGAACAGCTGGACAACTTCAAGAGTATCGCTGACGTCAACTTATGGGGAACAATTAGCATGACACGGACGTTCCTAGGGTTGATTAAAGCAGCGCAAGGGAGAGTGGTGAATTTCTCCAGTTCCATTGGTACGTTGAGATGGTCACGTGATCATTCCTTAGTCAAATTACAATCAGTCTTTAAATGATTTGACATGTATACCCCACTAGACTTTGCACAGATAAGAACAAATTATGTGAAATTTAACATCCGCTTCCTGGGGGCTAAAATCTGGAATTCCTTTCGGGAAAATTTTAAATGAATATTCTCGTTACTGCTCCAAGAAACTGGCAACTGATTCTTTCTGGTTGAATCTAATAATTGAATAGTTCAATCAGTATCTCTTCTCTACAGTCATTCTCGTACAGTTCCCCCCTGTATATGTGATTGTTTGTTGTTTGTTTGTTTTATTGTTTGTTGTTTGTTTGCAGAGCTTGTTCAGTTGATTATGTATTGTAATTTTCTGTTTAGTTTGCACATGGACTAGGCACCAATTTACGTGAACTTAGAATGTCTTGCATTGATTTTGAATGGCCTCAGTTTTGAAAGCTTAAGTTGACACAAGTTCTTTATCACTGGATTTCGCAACACAAATTTGTCACAACTCGATACACGAATGACTTTCATCGACTTCGGCTGATTTAAATGTAGTTGGAATTACTTGCATGGACTTTAACAACTGACTTTCATGGACTTTGGCGAACTTAAATGGACTTGTACTAACTTGCATTGACTTTGATTGACTTATATGGACTTGGTCCCAATTTCATCGACTTGCATTGACTTGCATTGACTTGCACTGTCTTTCATGGACGTGCATTGACTTGCACTGTCTTTCATGGACGTGCATTGACTCGCACTGTCTTTCATGGACGTGCATTGACTTGCATGGACCTTCAATGACTATGGTGAACTTGGTTTAAATTACATGGACATGTGCTGACTTACATGGATTTGCTCTGTTTTACATAACTTGCGCTGACTTGCGCGAAGTCAGGTTGACTTGCATGGACTTGCGCTGATTTACATGAACTTGGGCGGATTTGCAAAGACATGCACTTAGCTTGGCTGACTTGCATAGATTTGGTTGGCGATAAGATGTTCAATTTCTTTTATCCTGACAATGTCATAACCAACACACTCACAAGAGTCCAAAACGTCAGTAGAGAATCCGCTCTAGAACCATCAATCTTGAACAATGAAATACGGATTCCTTTCACACTCACTTTCCACATCAACAATTTAGCTGTGAGAAATGCTGTTCAGAGAAATTTCAAGATTTACCGTCAGATCCTGAAACGGCACCAATCTTTCCGAATCTGCCACTTATCTCCTTCAAACGCGACAAAAACTTGCGAAATTCACTTGTAAGAAGTGCACTTCCTTTTCAAACAAGAGGCAGACAGTTTCAAATGTTCTCGCAAATGCTTGTCTATTTGTTAACTGATCCAAAACACAAATCCCAGGACCCAAGGTTCATTAACGCAAGCTACTTTAAGTAAAATTAATTTAAGTATTTAATTTCTCTATTTAATTAACGGCCATTTTGACTGCATTCCTTCCAACATTATTTATTGCATCACCTGTACTTTTTACAAAAAGCTTTATATTGGAGAATCTGGCTGCAGGTTAGGAGACCGTTTTTGCAAATACCTACAATGTAAACAAAGGATCAGACATATCCGAACCAGTGGGTGAGTATTTCAATCTCCCAGGTTGCTCAATGAACACATGGAAATTTGCAGAATTAACATGAGTCTCGCAAAAGGAAAGAACAAAGACTCATTTTCAAAATCGAGTCACCTTCTACTCTGAGACAATAGAAATAGCCCCAACCTTACCACTAAACCGAACCATCCGTAGACAAACATACAATAACGCATTGTTAAAATGTATCTGTTATTGTAACTGCTATTGTTCAAACATCCAATGGTGTCTTTCGTTCACAGAGTAGAGCTTTACTGTCAAAATCGGGATCGTAGCTCCCAACGGAATCAATGAAAGGCTTTCTTTCACTTAGTTTCAAACAATTTTAGCCAATTAGAAACTCTGAACTTCAACGAATGACACGATTGAACATTTCGATCCGCATATATTAATATCACACTATCTAAACCATGATTTCCCCATAATTCTTCAGTCTGCTCTGACGAAGGGCTAACGCTCGAACTGTCAGCTTTCAACAGAGCCCGAAGACGAAAAACATACCATATCAATTTTGTTGATCAATGAAACATATTCAGTTTACTCGCCTACGCAGAAAGACAGTTTTTTCAAAACTAGTTTTCCGTTGCATAGATTTGGGCTGACTTGCAAGGAATTGCACTTAGGGCCTGTTAATGTAAAGGCGGACCAGCTCGGTTAGCGGGCTGGTCCGCCTCGGCGAGATATCGCCGTATGCCTATTTCTCATATAAAAGTATTGTTTCGTTTATATGAGAAGGCGGGATGACCCGGATTCCGGCAAACCGGGCCAGACAATATGGCACCACGCCATCCCGGCTTCGCATATAAGCAGTTCATCCCGGCTGCCGGGGTGAAACGTCTTCAACTGCGCATGCCCACGAGAGTTTTGCTGACCAAAATAGATTACTATCTCTGCAAGGCATCATCAGTCATGGTGGATTCCATCCCGGTTGGCGAGGTAAGATTTTCGCATGTAAAAACACGAAAAGATCCCTCCCGCCAACCGCGCTGGCCCACACCCTTACTTTCACTTTGCTAGGCTGACTTGCATGGATTTACACTGAGAAACTAGTTTTGAAAAAAAACTGTTTTTCTGCGTGGGCGAGTAGGCTGAAAATGTTTCGTCTTTGGGATAAGTGAAAAGTGACGTTTCGAGCATTAGCCCTTCGTCAGAGCAAACTCGTAGATTTACTCGTAGCTTGCATAGATTTACACTAATATGCGCGAGCTTTGAATTGCGCTGACTGAAAGAACTCAATTAGACTTCACGGACAATTCGCTTCCTGACTGTATTGTTTCTTGGGCAATAAATTTCTTGACTTCATTGCTTCTTGGGCAATATAATTTCTAACTGTATTTTTTATTAGACATTGTTTTTGCTAATTGAATTGTTTTTTTTGAACAATACATCTTCCAACAGCATTGTTTCTTGGACAATAAAAGTTCTAACTGCATTGTTTATCAGACAATACAATACATCTTCCAACAGCATTGTTTCTTGGACAATAAAAGTTCTAACTGCATTGTTTATCAGACAATACCTCTGCTCTGTTTCTTGGACATTACATTCTCTAGCAACATTATTTCTTAGACATGTTAATAGCTTTGAACGCGTATTGTGTAAAAATGTCTTCTTCTTCTTCTTCTTCTTGTTATTATTATTATTATTATTATTATTATACTCTTGTTATCATATATTTGCAAATGCAAGATCTCCGTTTCTTGTTTTATATGTCTTACTAATAGTTTTAATAGTTTCACTTTTTTTATTACTTTGTATTACAGTTTTTAAATGCAAAGTCATTTTATCTCATTTTTATAAATGTAAAAAATATAAAATCTTAAATCTAGAAGTGTTACTAGTAAACGTAAAATTCTGTAATTAATTTTGATACCGCAATGGAATTTTTAAATAAACTAAAATTTAGTTTATACACTCGAGTTAATATTACAGACCTTGAACATTTACGAAAATCACCATATCTACTCAAGCTTTATTATGTTTCTTATTACAGGCCTGCTACCACTGCCAAATATGGCACCTTATTGTGTTTCCAAAGCCGGCGTCGAAGCGTTCTCAGACTCCCTGAGAAAAGAAATGGACCCATGGGGGGTCCGCGTAAGCATCATGGAACCAGGGGCTTTTCAAACGTCAATCATTGATCCAGAGAGAATCATGAAGCAGGTCCAGGACCTTTGGGAGTCTATTGGCAGAGATATGCAACAAGCGTACGGAAAACGATTTTTCGAATCAAGTAAGTCCATCTATATGCATCCAAAAATTCAAAATACTTTTTAACTTTTAAGCTAACTGTAGTAGTTTAAAAAGTCGCAGGTGCAAAGGAATTATTTTAAAAATCCGGTTAGTATTTTCCACACAACATTTAATCTACTTTATACGATTGTTCTAATTTTGTCAATCTTCACTATCTATAATACGCTTAAACCCTTTGATAAAAATAATGAAATTACAAAAAACACCCCAAAACTGCCATTTCGTTGTAAAGAGGAAAATATGCACCCACATGTAAAGTATCGTATATAACTATTTAAATGCGCATACAGAAATTAGATGTGAGTGAGCTATCAAGTGATATTCCCCACAAACAGCAATAACTTGTTCAGTGAGCTTTGCGTTTTCAACCAGACTTGAGGACACAGATGACCCATATAACAGAAGCCCTTAGCCGCCCCTGTTCTCACTTAAATCTCAGTCAACCTTTGTGGAATAATTATTTCATAAAGATCGAAAACAAAACGGTATGCTATAGGGCTTGGCTACATAAAGATATAAGATTTGTCAATGATTTAATAAGCGATTCGGGCCATGTTCTGACCACTCAAGCAATAAATGAAAAGTTTCAATTAAAGAGTAATTTTCTTGAAATAGGTGGTATTATTAATGCCATTCCGAGCTCATGAAGTCTCGTATACGACAAAACAATAAAAAAGCTAGTAAAGGTTACATCCAAAACAGTTAGAAGACATAGTTAAGGCTAAGAAAACTGTAAGATTTGCTTATAATTCTATTCTGCAAACTATAGCTCGTAAACCACAAAAGCTTCAGAGTAAATAGAAATGTGATCAAGCTTTATAAAATACCCTTTTTCATGCACAATCCAAACAAAGCTACAGAGCTTTCAATACAAATACTTTTTTTACAAAAATAAAAATAATAGATAATGAAAAGTGTACTTTCTGTTTAGAAACCCCTGAAACCATAAAACATCTCTTCTGGTACTGTAGAGAAATACAGCCCCTGTGGGGTGCCCTTACCAACTGGATCAGCGAAATAACAGGTCTTCAATTTCAGTTCATAGTCCAATCTGTTTTATTTGGTTCGAGCGAAAATTTGTCATACAAGTTCGTAATAAACTTTATTATAATTACTTCAAAATATTACATATATAAATGCAAAATGGAAGGGCACCACACAAGCCTCATGAGCCTAAAGAGTTATATCAAATACATATACAATATAGAAAAGAAAGGAACCAGTATTGCAAACAAAAAGAAATTTTCTACAAGGTGGAGAGCGCTAGAGAGCTTACTACTTGATGTAACTAGGTAGTAAAAGGGCAAAATAAATTTAAAAAGTGAATTTGGTATTTTCTAATCCAACAGAAAAAGACAAGTTCCGTGGTTCTAAAGATATCCATGTTGTTGCTGATGCGGTGGAAGATGCATTGACAGCAGCGCATCCTAAGACGCGTTACCGCATCGGCCCCGACGCCACACTTTTTGCATTTTTATCTTTTCTTCCAACAAGCATTGGTGATAAACTTGTGAAGGGCTTATTAAGGGAAGAGTTGCCACAGGCATGCCACTTCAAGGACTGATATGTAGCGAGATTCTTATATGGTGGACCACAGGCATGCCACATCAAGAACGAACATGTAGTAGGATACTTGTATTGTGGAACACAGGCATGCCACTTCACGGACGAACATGTAGTAGGATTCTTGTATTGTGAAAAAGTCGAGAAGAATAGACGAATCGAATGGGGGCCCGTTTGCTGATTCCAGGATCCCATCTACATAACGCATGCGCGGGACAATTTGTTACACGAAATAAAAACTGAGCCCGAAACCGAATTTTGAATCGACTTCCGGTTTCGCAGTCACTGCTAGGGTTAGACACATTATGCTCGAAAATTTGAGCATTATGCTTTTGAGCGTCACCCTAAAAATCACAGCATTATGCCGAAAATTATGCTCGCGGTGTCGGAGCATTATGCTCAATTGATGCTCGAGAAATTTTAGTCCTTTTCCTGCCCCTGCCCAAACAAATTACCTCCACAGGTTAAAAACACGACGTTTTAATGTTTCTAGTACAATACAAGCAACGACAACAAGTTCTGAACGGCTCTAAATGTCTTAGATTCTTAGATCTCTCTCCGATCAGTTCGCTCTCTGGAACATATTTCAATTTTTATCTATCTCTTGTTGAACTGCAGCTTGTGTGAGCACTCAATATAGTCCTGTAAATCGGTAACCAAACATTGAAATGAGCTGAATACTTAGACAAACCAATTGAATTAATTAGAAACATTTTTCTAACAGACATTTCATTGAAATCAGTGAAAGGTAAATTTTGTAGCATTATGCTCAAAAAAATGCCCATTATGCCGACATTACGCTTGATGCTCTAACTTTAGCATTATGCCCAAAAGTATGCGGCATAATGTGTCTTGCCCTGGTCACTGCCCCACCAGTCCACCACCATGTGACCAATGTCTGAGTGGTCGAATCACTGGTACTGGAAGAAAGATAAATCTCTGAGCCCAAAATAGCAGATTTGTTTTAAAGACTATAACAAACTTTTGGAAGCTTTGTTTAACACCAGATTATATTTCTGGAAAAACAGAAGATTTCAGGGCTTTGTCCGGATACCTTGAATATGGGAAATACTGCGAGTCTCCCGCCGAAACCGGGAGAGTTGGCAGGTTTCGCAATGCCAGTTGTAAATGTGTTTTACTCTTATAATGCAGAAAAATTCAAACTCAAAGAAAGTTGTTGCCATTTCTTTCTTGAACTTTCTTGTCAGACATACTGGTGGTCTCGCGGGCGAAGTCGTTGAGCTTGCAAAACTCTCATCCAAACACCAGCAAACTACTTTACTGAGGCCTCCTAATGTGGGTGCTGCTATCGCCTCAAAAAACAAGCCAGTGAAAGAGAAATGTCGCTGTCGGTTTTTATCAATTGTTCTCTGTCGCTTGTCGTTGATTAGAAGGAAATCTGTCGCCCATTTCTTAGGCCATTTTGCCTGTCGCATAACATGGCATAAAACCCAACACTGATATTGGGACATTATTGACGCCAAGTAAGGTCGCGTCAACACTAGCACAATACGCCGGGTAAAATACGCCGGCTAAACTTGAAAACGCAACTTTATTATTTTGGCTATAGCAAAATAGGCCTTCCGTCCACACTAGTCCCGACAAATTGTCCACCGAAAACGGAACTTTTCGAATTAACGCTAAGTGGATAAAATTGAAAACGCCGGCTTTGCGCTTTAGTGTGGACGTGAAACATTTTAAAAGCGAAATTTTTCGAAAACACTGTCATCAGACAAAAAAAGTAGTCACTTTTGTTGCTGTCATCAGATTTTGTCTTTTTTTTTCGGACTGGAGTTGTTATCGTTTTGATGTCGGTGATCTGGTCGGTACTGGTAGTTGGGTTCCAGACCACTGACTCCCAAATATGGCAGTGGGTCAGGCGGGCTGCTGACCAATCATTTCGGTTGGCGGGACAAGTCTCGTGACATGACAGACAGGACGTGCAATTTCATAACATATGGCCGCCATTTTGGATAAGAGGTGTTGTAGCTATGCTAAAGCATTCTGGATATTTCTACCTTTGATATTCCTCCAGTGTGCAAAATGTGAGCCTAGAATAATAGGAATAAGTCCCGCGGATTCGCAGGGAAAAATCGAGGATGGAATTCTGCGGGTACCAATCAATACTCCGTCACTCTTGAGGCTCTATGGTTTCGGCTTTTCGTCACACACGCGGGTCTCATTCACGTCTACATCAAGTAAAGCAAAAGCGAACTGTGACGATTTTAGGGAAACTAAGCCAGTTTATCTCAAAGGGAATGTCTCCTCGGAAAATGTTGGAGACGTCGAGGTTGTTTTACCGAGTTTACCAGATGGTAAATTTTATTACGTATGTTTGAAGGAAGGTACCGGAAACACGAGCCACTGGGTCCACCAAGGTTCAAATTTGATCAGCATGAAGCTGGGGACAAAGGCAAAACTCTTTCCTTTGTGGCTAGATATCGTATTTATCGCTGTCCTCATCACCCTTTCCGGCCTTTTCTCTGGCTTAAACTTGGGTCTGATGGCTCTGGACCCCACCGAGTTGAAGATTGTTATGAATAGTGGAAGTAAGAATGAACAAAAATATGCAAAAGTGATCGCGCCAATACGAAAACACGGTAACTATCTACTGTGTACCTTGTTACTGGGTAATGTGCTGGTGAATAGCTCCTTCACCATACTGCTAGATGGACTGGTTGGCAATGGAATATGGGCTGTAATCGGATCCACTGCTGGAATTGTGATTTTTGGTGAAATCGTCCCACAGAGTGTCTGCTCCAGACATGGCCTTGCAGTTGGAGCAAGAACTATATGGATTACTAAATTTTTTATGTTACTGACGCTTCCTTTGTCCTATCCCATAAGCAGAGTACTTGATTTAGTCCTTGGAAAAGAGATGGGTACGGTATACAATCGTCAGCAACTTTTAGAGATGCTCCGAGTGACAGCAGATTTCAATGACTTGGAGGGTGATGAGGTTGAAATTATAACTGGAGTGTTGAATTACAAGAGCAAAACTGTAGAGGACGTTATGACAAAGTTGGAGGATTGTTTCCTTCTAGATGAGCTCTCCATACTTGACTTTAGAACTATGACATTGATTATGCAGTCAGGTCACAGCCGTATTCCTGTCTTTCAAGATGAACGACATAACATTGTGGGCTTGCTATTTGTGAAAGACTTGGCTTTTGTTGACCCGGATGACTGTACCCCTTTAAGGACAGTGATGAAGTTTTACAACCATGAAGTTAACCGTGTATTTCATGACACACATTTGGACAAAATGCTAGAAGAGTTTAAAAAAGGACAGTCACATTTGGCTATTGTCATCAGTGTGAACTCGGAGGGAGAGGGAGATCCATTTTACGAGGCCATCGGAATTATTACTCTGGAAGATGTCATTGAAGAAATTATTCAATCAGAAATTGTGGATGAAACTGATGTTTATTGTAAGTATTTCAAGTTGGTGATAACAACAATTTTACAAGAATCAAGATTAGCTTGGCCTGGTGTCAGTACCAGGTGTTTAAATGAGGGCAGGGAGGAGAAACTTGGGAGTTAAGAGTTGTATTCACATTGTATATAAATGCTATTAAAAAAAATTAAATGCAGTGAGCAGGGTCTTGGAGGGTTGGGAGCTAGTGAGAACAGGTGCAAGATATGACAGAGCCTTTGACCTCCAGTATTCGTGAACTTTTCATTAGCAAAAGTTCCAGTTGATTTATTGCTAAATTTCCAATGTCCCCATTGATTTTAGAATTATTAATATATTGGGAAAATTTTGCTTTGGGAGAAGGTGATCAATTACTTAATTCTCATACCAGTCAACTTATTTTAAGTTGATGTTGTAAGGAGATCTAAGAAAGATGACAAACTTGGTGTAGTAATGAACATTACCTTGTATTTTTATGAGTGGCATGTATTGTAGTTTTCTGATTATCTAGGCCATATACTATTCAAAAATATACATATGTATGTTCTTAGCAATTTTCTGGACAAAAAAGCTTTATTATCAACACTTCTTTGTGATGAAACTGTCTCTCAGGCCAAACTCATAAAAACATTTTAACTCAGATCACACAGATGTTGGGGGTTGGAAGTTGATTTGTAGAGGGAGGATTTTGTATGGCTCTTTTTTTTTCTAAATTTGAATGAATTTTTACTTCTCTGAAAGTACATGGAGAACTTTCTATTTTAATTTTTAAGTTAAAATCACATGAAGATGCTAAACTAAACTAAGGTTTTGTGGTTTTTTGAGCTATTCCATATCTATTACTGAATGTAGTATGGCAATGTACAAGACAATTATAGTTGCATATTTACCATACATATATACTTTAAATTTGGTTTATGTTGGGAGACAAAGTACATTTTTGTGTTGTCCAGGAGTTAAGTTTACATGTAGTTATGGTAGAACACTTATAGACCTGTACATGGCGGTATGGGTTACTTTGTTTTAAGATCTTTATAACCAAAATAGGTCAACATTCATCAAATTTTAAAGATTCTCAACAGTTAACTGGATAAATTATTAACCTTAGACTTCTCAAATGGAACCTTGTAGCAGGCCAACTTTAAATACTTCTAACTTTGTTTTACCAAAGTACATCTCATGTCAATTAATTGTGACTCAACTGTTTTTTTTCTGTATTTCATTTTACAATTTCCTTATCAAGGTGGCAGTTGTAATTCAAACATTATTAAGATTGTCTTCAACAATTGATTTTGAACAAAATCAATTTTTAACATTATTTTCTCAACAAAATGTTCAGTCAACAAATATGGTGAGAAGTGGAGTAGTTTGACTTGATGTTATGAAAAATTTTCCCAATTTGACCATTTGAGTAGTTGTTTTTGTACATGTGTTCAATATTTTGATTATCAACTGGAGAATGAATATATGCAGTGTCTGTATGTACATGTAGTTTGTTTATTCTGAAAATACATAATAACATTAAATGTTTTGTTTGAACATGTTATAATTATAATAATTATTGTATAGTACATTGTGTGTGCAGCAGCTAAGAAGTTTACATATAAATTGTCTGGTCAATATTTTGGCAGTTTTTCAGGAAGCATTCAAAGAATATTTCTAATTTTAATATACTAAATATATTTTATTTGTATTTATGTAAAACTCGGTTACATAATGCTGTCCTGCTGTTATTTTTTTTAAGAAATTATGTTCCTATTTCATGGTGTTTTTGTTGATACCTCATTTTGCTGGACTTATATAATAATTATTTTTTGCATGGTTTTTATTTAAATTTGATCCAGTCACTGGTGTAAGAGTTAAGAGATGAATTAATGATTTAGAGAACTATAATAATTATTTCATTATTTATTAAAGTTACAATTAGACCAAGTCATTGGCAAGCAGGTGAGCGGGTTTTGTGGATACACTAATAATTATGTGTGTAAGAATTATTTACTGTGTTTTTGTCGAGATTTGACTGTGGATTGTAACTTTGTTTACAAGTAGTTTATGGCCTTTACAATTTCATAAAAATAATTTAACATAAAATTATTTTAAGGTATTATATAAACTATTGTGAAGTTTATCGTACTACTACCAAATGAAGAAAAGGATCACTGAACACTATTCAGAACTCATAACAAGCTAACTTTTACACTGTCTTATTATATTCATTTGAGTAAACCTTTTTAATGTACTGGTGGAAATAAGCTTTAAACAAATATGAGGAAACTTGAAGTTGATTACAGCAGTTATTGAACTAATGCTATAGTAGTTTAAAAAGGAATTGTATTTTATTGTTTTGCTCAGGAGACACATTTTTTGTTTTATTAACAAGAAAAGGAAAGAAATTTGAAAGTTCAAAAATATGAATTTAGTTACAAGATACAGTATAGGTTTTACATGAGCGGTAAAGTTTAACATCATGATGATCATTTTATCAACAAGTGGCTTCAATTAGCCTGCACGATGGCCGAGTCAAACGTTTTTCAGAGTTGAGTTTGTTGTGTTAAAGCCACTGTATTTACAACAAGTCTTTGTCGGTTCCTTTGCGTAATCATTCCGCTGACCACTGAGCAATATACTGTGAGCTGAGCCAAACGCGACCCGAACAGCCTCGAATTATTAATGATGTGCCTCCGGCAATCATAATAACATGTCTTCCTGACACAGTCAGTGAAACTTTGTTATAAAATTGAAAATTCACATCTATCAATTAATTCTATTTAAGAGAATTAATAACTTTCAATGCCTTTCATGTGGAATATACAGTACAGCCATAGTTGATAGAACCAACTGGTTGTGAAACTCTCAAGTTAAGTAAATTGTGGCCCTGCTCACTGCTTTGATTTACCTGTGAGTCAATGTGTTTGTACTGGTTAGTTGTTCCTTACCTTTTGTCTTTTGTGGACAGCCGCAGCAAACAAACAAAAGAGGTCAAACACAAAATTAATGCATATAACATAGAAACTTGACGACTTTCAAAACTACTGAGCTTTTTTACTTATCATGGTACAACTTATATAACATTTTAAAGTCAGTTTTTAACAGTTAATGTACAAGCTTTCCTATCAGTAGTGACTGCCGTGCCCTGCAATTTGTTTTCATTGCTTGTTGCTATTCAAACCAGACTCCACGTGCACTTAAGTCAGTTGTACAAAAGCACCGTCATAGAGAATCTTTTTTCAGAAATAA
>JANSTQ010213402.1:0-17398 GCA_026167885.1 Bergia puertoricense | reverse complement strand
GATTGATTGCTGATTGATTGCTTGGCTGATTGATTGATTGCTTGGTTGATTGATTGATTGATTGGTTGATTGATTGATTGCTTGGTTGATTGATTGATGGGTTGATTGATTGGTTGATCGATTTATTGATTGATTGCTTGGTTGATTGATTGATTGATGGGTTGATTGATTGATTGATTGGTTGATTGATTGGTTGATTGATTGCTGATTGATTGCTTGGCTGATTGACTGATTGCTTGGTTGATTGATTGATTGATTGATTGGTTGATTGATTGATTGGTTGGTTGGTTGATTGATTGATGGGTTGATTGATTGATTGATTGGTTGATTGATTGATTGACTGGTTGTTTGATCGATTGATTGGTTGGTTGATTGATTGATTGATTGACTGATTGATTGGTTGATTGATTGATTGGTTGATTGATTGATTGATTAACTGATTAATTCTGTGGTTGTTTGTTTGAAAGGTCAAACAGTTAAACCATTAGTTTGTTTCGCCTTGTTTGAAAGATGATGGTTAGGTTGGTGAATGTAACGAGAAACGAACAAATTAACAACCTACAGCTTTCCGCCATCACTAACCTGTTGCCTTATTGCCAGAAGGTTCGCCAGTTCCCGGCCCGCCTCGGCCGCTCGGTGTGCACACACGCTCCATGGATTGTCAATTACATATCCCATCTGCAGCAAAGTCAACGGCCACGAGATGGCTGCAACTACACCTACAAAATACAATGAAATTTAGCCGGAATGCTCCAAAATGAACGGACTCTTTTGCATTGCTTCGAAACTAATCGGGCAAATCGTACAACTGTTAAATGAACGAACAACCAACAAGATGTCTGTATTTAAAGCAAACCTACACCGCTGCAACAACAAGACGTGATTGTAACGTGACTGTTTACACGAGATAACTAGGCCAACGGAAACAGTTCTTCCCTACGGTAAACAAACTCACGTTCCAAAAAAACTGAAGTCAACAATGAATTTGTTTTCTTTGCCGAAAACCACCTCAAAACCTAAATAATGTATACATTATGGCTTTTTGCTCTCTTAATAATACGCACCGCCCAAAACTATTCTTTGTCTCCCTGCTGTCGCGGTCGGCAGCAAGCAGTGTACATGATGATTTGGAGACGTAATCACAGCCAATCAGAACCAGCGTATTATTTGAAAAATATAACTATATGTGATAGCTTATACGTTATAACTATAAGTAATAGCTTATACATCAAAGGGGATTGTTCAGCAGGGAGAAAAAGGGGGCAAACTAAAGTCGAGTTTACACTAGCAATTTTTGATGCAAGTTTTGTCGCGATTTCCATTGCAATTTTTCTCTCACTCGCGCTGTTACTTCAAAAAGTGCATGTAAACTACCTGTAATTTCAATGAAATTGAGTGCCAGAAATTTGCAATGTTTCGAACAATCTCGAAACTTGATGCAACTTGGCGGCGAGAAAAATTGCAATGGAAATTGCGATAAAAATTGCATCAAAAATTGCTAGTGTAAACGGGGCTTAAAAGGGCTCTTTCACCACTTTGCGCATGCTCAGGGATTTACTAACAAAAAACCTGTTTTAAACCAAAATAACTATCAACAGACACTGTTCAGATACCAATTAAGTTTTTCAAGAAGTAAATGCTGTAGATGGGCTGTTTTAGGAGGCGATTAAGTTGGATTGTAGTTGTCAATTCTTGCGTTCCGGACCGGAACAAAATGTAATTAATTGTTTTAGAATGCATAAAGCCTTAGCAGAAGTGATCGATTAATGTCTTTTTAGTGGATTAAGATGTTTTCTTTTGAAATTATTTGGATAAATAACGTGAAATTTAACTTCTAAAAAGAGAAAATTCATTGATTCAGCCATGAAAGAGCCACTTTAAGGATAATTGGCAACTAAAAGGTAACATGTATGGAGAAATTAGATAATGCAGTTGGCAGGTGCTGAAGCAGTTCAAAGATAATACTTAGTACTCACCCTGAAGCACTGTGTACATAAGGGCCTCTTGTGTGACATATGTAATGGCGTTTGCAGCCAAAAGAGTGCTGACTGCTGAACCAAGCTCTGTCAAGTATCTGTGAGAGTGTACACGTTGATGTGAGGGCCTGACAATCAATCAAGTGCACCACTGTCTGTCGTTTTGGTTTTGTTAACAAAATATAAATCAACCTCAAAATTGGGTACCTACATGCATGTATGGATTTGTGTGTGTGTGTCTGTGCGTTCGTGTGTGTGTGTGTGTATCACGTGTGTGTGTGTAGATGAGTGCGTATTAGTTGGCGTTATTTTTCTGTATGTGAGCGGAAACACTCACGTGTATGTGTGGGTTTAGACGGACATAAGCTGTATGTACATAATATGTGCGCGAATGGATACGTACATCGTGTGCGTGTGTGGATATCTAGTACGTATATGTGCAAGTGTGTGTGTGGATGCACTCAGGCAAGTGCGTGGTGGGTGTATATGCCTGTATTCGTGTACCTTGGATGAATGTGTTTGCACGTATGATGCAAGAGCATGACTGTACGCATTGCATCTGTGTGTGTATGGATCGTATACAAGTTCCTCGGTGCGTAAGCTGTAGAATGTCGTCTATTTGTTTGATTGTGCCTTTTGGACTTTCTCAGTCTTCTGTTTTGTCTGTCTGAATATCGTCTTATCCAACTCTCTTTCCCTTTGACTATTTTCCAGTTGCTCTCTGTCAGTTTTTCAAACTTCCTGTTCACTTTTTCCTTCACGGAATGTCTAGCTGTCTATGTGTTAGTCTGTCTGTCTGTCTACCTGTTTATCTATCTGCAGTTGACCCGTGTTATACATATTATTTATATCGACTATATTTAAATACATATTATTTATATGTATTTAAAATAAATAATGCAGGTCAATTGTTATCTAGACTACACGTAGCTCTTATTATACCAAATGATCCATGCCTCTTTATTAGTAATTTAATTCATGTCATTTCTTAAAATCCTGTGAACTTGTAATATAGAAGGTATAACTAAACCTATGTTAATTTCACCTTGTTTATAATTATCCGTGGGGTCAGTCCGTTAATTTGTTTACTACTTGTTTGTTTGTTTGTTTATCTGTGTCTGTTGTTTGTTTGTTTATCTATTCTCCGTGATATGTACTTTCATTGTATATCCTTTTCAACAAACATTCCCAATAACGTTTCTCTGTTTCTCTATTTTGTGGTAAGAGCAGGCAATAACAACTGAAAAATCAAATACTAACTTGGATTCCCACTTCAGACAATATTGCTCCTTGGATTTGTCAAGTGCCTGCCAGGGAACTTTGAAACTACAACTGCCTTTAAGAAGAACGAAGCACAGCTTTCATAAGACAACACTAATTGTACATCGATAGCAAATACTCAAACAAAATACACAATAAACGTCAGCATTGCAAGCGGATTCTCTGGTTCGAGCAGAATGAATAAAAAATTCCGTTTTCCATATTATTTCATACATTCTTCTATTTTTCTCCTAATTCTTCTGCCAACCACTTCTCACCATATCCACTCTGGTTTCCACATCTTTTTTATTCACTTTATACAAGAACCCTTCGTCTTATCTATGATAAAATTTCATTTGTTCTCCTATAATCTTCCGTTTCTAATATCTTTCTTTTTCTATCACTTCAACAACTCTTCTGCCTTCTGTACACTTTATTCCCCAGTATCTGATGTTTTGAGAGCATCCCTCCAGTCTCGATGTTAGAGCCATCAAGCAGGAAAAGTGCCCAATTGACCATCTACAAGAACCAAATATAACACCCGATGCAAGCCTCAATCGATAGCTCAATGAGTTGTGCTCAAATGGTGTTGATAGTGTTTCAGTAAACTTTCACTGGTCAGGGTCTTGGAACTGTTTTTTTCCGATAGCAATGTCAGCTTTAGAGAACACTTTCCAAGTTCTATGGCAAATTGTTATTGCTTCTGTTTTAACTTCAAGGACCGTACAAGCTTTAATAATGGAAACAACATGGAAGCAATACACGTACCATTCTGTTGTTCCGCAAGCCATCCAGTTACAGCTATCGTCAGGTGTAGTGATTTTTCATCAGTCAGTGGTTCAAAGGCAAACTCTTCGACTCCACCAACTCTTCTCTTCACTCGATACCCTTCAATAGCAAGATCGTCAATGTTTAAATTATCTGTGAAGCACTAAGCAAAGGTACATGACTCCTTTTTATAACAACATTTTGCTAGTAAACTAGTTCAGAAATTTCCGTCAATGTTAATTTTTTCCTTCCGATCCCTAGGGCCCACAGCAAAAAGATCCAGGGGGAATTTATTTATTCTCTATCAAAGACATTTTTGAAAGCTAGAATACAATATTTTATTGATTGCGTACACAGGCGTAGCTCAGTTGGTTAGTGCGCGGCCTTCGAAGCTAGAGGTCCCCAGTTCGATTCTCAGTGACTGCGACGTCTGCTTCGACTTTCGTCTGATCTGTGTAGCTTTAGCTTTAAATAACCGTAAAACGGAGCACTGACAGAGGGAGGGGTGTAAAGTGCGCAACGTCGGCTTCCACTGATACCAGCTCAAGGGGCTGACGGAACTACCGACGTTAAATATGGGCTACCTTTACCACTGCACCAGCAATCACAACCGCAGCTACAGCTACAACCGCAGCTACAGCTACAACCGCAGCTACAGCTACAACCACAGCTACAGCTACAACCTCAAAAATAACCACGACTACATCCCTTAACACAGAATAACATCACTACCATCACCATCACCATTACCATCACCATCACCATCACCATCACCATCAGCATCGGCAGCATCATCGTTACGATGACCATCACATTTATCATTATCATTATCGCCATCATCACCACCACCATTGCTGTTACACTCAGCATCATCGTTATCATCATTACCATCATTATCATCAACAATATCATCAAAACCATTATCATTATCAACAACACCTCTAGACTACCATCAGCAGCATCATCGTTACGATGACCATCACATTTATCATTATCACTATCGCCACTGTCAACACCACCATTGCTGTCAACACCACCATTGCTGTCAACACCACTATTGCTGTTGCATCATCATTATCATTATCATTGTGATCAACACCATTATCATCAAAATCATTATCATTGTCATTATCATTATCAACAACACCTCTAGACTACCATCATCAGCACCATCGCCATCTTAATCGCCATTACTATCACAATTATCATAAACAACGTCATCTCCAATATAGTGACCATCACTACTACTTCACCACCATCTGCACTGATCATCACCGTCATTATTAACACCATTTCCATTAATGCTACTATTACCATCACCCTAATCATCATCACCATCACCGTCAAATAACCACTACTGTCATATTTATCATCAATGTGAGCACAGAATAGTATTAACAATCAAAACGTCACAATGACAATCGCGTGTATGCGGAGTATATGATAAATGTTTTAAAATATGTTTTAAAATTATCAATAAGCAAAAACAGTCGAACTGCAAACTATAGTAGGCAACTGGATGCCGCCACACAGTCTTAACAATACATGTACATATGTAGTAGCCATCACAACAGGGAGAACATAACGCAACACTGGTCTAACCTTGTACGTATAACCACCCTCTTAAGAGTCATAAATCAAGTAACAGTAACAGAGACACAAGCGTTGCCAAAGGTTGTAACAATCATAATCATGATCATCTCAATGATAATAATTGCAACAGTGATAGCCTGTATGCCAACCTGTAAGTCCTGCTCCTGCGGCTCCAAATAAGGAAGTGATGACGGCAAGTCCTGCTGTTGAACCCAGTGCTGCGCCAGTTCCCCCTCCCAACACTGCTGCCGCAGCAGCGGCAATGAAAGGTGCTGCAAGGCTGCCAGTTAATGCTGCATCAAGTAAAGAAAACAGAAGACGGGTTTTTTTTTTAAATAACTTTTATAATTTTTCCTAGAATAAATACACACATAAAAATACAAACACACTTAGATGATAAACTAATTCTTTCCAAACAAATGAAATCCAACAAGATGAAGGCAGGTAAGTTCGAAATGCCCAAGGGTGCATAATCTAATTTTACATAACGGTTTAAGTTAGTTCTAAGACAATGGCAAACGGTAGAAATAATCACGTGAACGTTATTGAAAATATTACAAACTGCCTTAGTTATCAAATCCAAATACCTCCACTTTCTACTGAAATGTTCAAACAGTTTGCAGTGAAGTGGTTGAACTAAACTACTTACCTATGGCAGCCCCTCCACCAAGAGCTCCAAGGCCAATGAAAAAAGCTCGTTTTCGTCTCATAAATTTATCTTTTTTCTTTATTTCTTCCGTTTTCTCACTACAACACAGTTGTTTGTTACAAGTTAATATGATGCTTGTATATCTTCGTAAAATCAACTAGTTAATAAAAAAAAATAATTGACGTTTTATGGAAGAATAGGTGAAGAAGGAGAAAGGGAGAGTGCGGGAGAGGAAAGGGCAAAGAAACTTTATAAGGCAAAAAAGGAAAAGGAAGCTAAGAGAGAGGTGAAAGGGGGAAGTCTTCCATAAGAGGAAGCAGACCAAAAGGAAGAAATAGGGGTAAATAAGAAAGGGAAGACAAAGAAGAATCTTTAAAAGAAGAAGAAGAAGAGAAGAAAGAAGACGACGAAGAAGAAAATGGGAAAAGAAGAAAAGAAGAAGACAAAGACGAAAAAAAGAACAACAACAACAATAACAATAACAATAACAACAAGGACGACGACGACGACGGCGACAACAACAAAAGCAAGGAGTAAAAGGAGAAGGAGCAGAAGAAGTAAAATGAAGAGGACGAAGCGTAAATGGAAAAGAAAAAAATCAAACTTGTTCAACTGGAGAAAGGCATTGGCTTACCTATCCTCCTCAGTGCTATTGGGAAGAAGCCCTGCTGCAAGCTGGTTCTCCAACTCTTCGATTTCCGCTTGTGAAATGCCAAGGTATCTCCCCAACAAGTGTACCAGAACTCTCCAGCGAGCGTCATAGCCCCCTTGTTAACAAGACACACATAGTTCATCCAAACTTATAGTCATACTCATAACACCATAAATGGAAGACTAGAAGCTTCATAAAAAAAAACCAGAAAATGCTTGCTTGTGCCTCGATTCGTCACAGGCGAATTTCTGATGCGTCAACGTTGACATTTTCACTCATTAACATAAAACTATCTTCAAACTTCAAACAGAATAAATTCATAATTCTTTAGAACATGGCAGAATTAGTACCAACTGAAAATATTATAGCTTGATATATCGAGGAATTTTGAAGAAATGAGTTTAAATCTTCTGAATTTAAAGAGATTTCTATAAATTGAGACAACTTTTGCCTCCAGTCTTTCAATATCTGTAATTTTCGACGTTCTCAAAGATATATTACACCAAACTTTCAACAAATCGGAATCAAATCTTTGTTAAGTACTAGCTGAGTCGTGCATTTTCAATTTAAAGATAATTTTTGCTTAAGTCTTGAAGTTGGATTTACGCTGTATCATGCTAATGAGGCAGATGTAAACAAAGACGTTATACTAAAATTTGCCAATTGACCAGACCAAAAAAGATAGCGACTGGTTCATTTACCCATAACTCCTAGTGCTCAAACAACCTGAAAACATTCACAAAAAGGCACAGAAATGATATAAAAACTTCAAAACTAGCATACAGAATGTTGTCAGTGTACTGTATGGACAAGTTTCCCGAAACAATGTTCTTCCATGTGCACATATTTGCTGAATTAGGTTCGTAAGGCATTGTGGTCAAATGTACAGCAACCATTTTTTTCGGTATAGGGATCTATGCTGTATTATGCTAAAGGTGCAAATGTAAATAACTGAGACGTCGTACTGAAATCTGCCAAAGGAAAGGAAGTGAGAAGAGGAGGTTCCTTGGCACCTCTCCTGCTTCTTTGACCTTACAATACGATTGACGTACGGCTCGTGTTTTACATTTAGGGAGCAAGGTTAAGCAACCAAGCTGCGAACGTGGACGAAGACGGCTGCTGGACTTCTTCCCGTTTTCTCTTTTCTTGTTTGCATACCTCATTCGATTCTTTTTTGTTTTGCGTGAATGAGTGTAAACGGGAAAATTTAGAAACTTTATTTTTAAGCCGCACGAACAAGATATCACAATATGTAAAATAAAAATAAAAGACGGAGGTTACAGCCAGAAAAGGTCAATATCTTGAAACATTAGTTTTTTTACATAGCAACAAAAACTTACCATTGCTTAAATCATTCACAATCAAATCCTACAAAAAAAGGAAATGTCATAAACCTCACAAACTTCACACTAAGATAGACAATCTCAATAATTTGAATTCTGAATTATTTATTTGTTTGTTTATTATCTACTTTTTTTAAAATTTGGTTATTTGGGTTTTTTTATTTATTTAAATCGTTATTTATTTATTTTTTGTTTGTTTAATTATTTAATTATTTGTTTGTCGATTTATTTATCTTATTTACTTGATTGTTTGTTTATCGATTTATCCCCTGGCCTTTCTTTTATTTCCATCATTTTACAGTCAATTTTTTTTCTATCCTTGACAAGTTATAAGTGTTTACTTTTAATGACCACCTGTCTCGTCTATAACCCCTTATGGTTAATAAAGGTCATCTTAACTCTTCATTTGTAAATACATATAGCCGATCAATTTAACCGTTACAAGATTATTTTGGATGCCAAAATAAAAACTTGTTACTGTTATCACTGTAATCACCTTTGGCATGAAACTCGTTAGTGGTTCAGATAAATCCAAAACTGAATTTTGTAGCAGAAACACAAATATCTGTTTACGTTCCGGACAGAGCGCGGGAAAACGGAAAATTTGCTGCTGAGCGATTAAGTTGTATTTTGACAAAGAAGCGTCAAAAATTTGAACATTCTTTAATTTTGCTTCCATGGCCCTAAATTTCTGACAAAACATAAACCAACTAACAAGAAACAGCTGAGGGAAATTGCAGAAACCGTTAGTTTTTATGCTATCTCCCCCCAAAAATAGTCCCTGTTTCTCAAAACTGTTGTCTTCAAACTCTTCTGAAATTTGATATACCTACCTTACACTAAAATGGAGCTTATCCTCCAGACTGCAACAACAAATTCCTCTTAAAACGCCGAAGCCCATAAAAGCGAGAGACTGTTTTTACGCTTTTGTTGTTAAAGCGAGACGCATTTTAGATCTTAATTTACCAAAATACTGCTGTACGTAAAAATTATTAGTGAGGCTGGTGATGTCATCACTTTCCATTTGAAAAAGACTGATCTATCCCAAAGCTTCAAAGCTTAATAAATAATTGTGTACTAAAAATGGAGAAATTTGCAAGTACTGGTGTTGTGCACTGCAAAGAAAATTTGAAAAACGTTAAGTGTTCACGAAGAGATTTTTTTAAAATACTAAGACACTAGAAATCTCACTTCTACTCAATGAAGCGATAACTTATTGTTTTTATGAAATTACAAACAGTTTTTAAAACAAGTTAATATGAGCAATATCTGGAAAACCATTCAAAAACAAAAACATATGAATGAACGTGAAGTGATTTTTAAATTGTCCTTACAAACCTTGATAACATCCACTACGGTTCCTTTCAAGAGGGGGTCTTCTTTCAATGTTTTGACCAGAGGAATGTAGGCACCACCTTCCTCACAAATGCTGATCCGCAACTTCTTATTCTTGTCTCCATTATTATCTTCATCACTGGCCTCGTCGTCTTGCTGGATATAATTCATTTGAGCAAGAACTGAAGAGAGGACTGTAAAGTAAGAAGATATGAAGTGTTAGTAACATGCTCCCCCTTTCTGCTGTACTTCTCCAGTTATCCATCCCTTTTTCCCTTTCCACCCTCCTCCCTGCCCTACTTTTCTCTTACTATCTATCCCCCTTTCTCTCTCTCCACCCTCCTCCTTCCTCTCCTTCCTCTCCTACTTCTCTAACTATCCATTCTCCTTCCTCCCCTCCATCCTCATCCAACCCCTCCTTCCTTCCCTACTTCTATAACTATCCACCCCCTTCTTCCTCCTCCATCCTTCTCCATCCCCTCCATCCTGCCCCATTTCTATCCTCCTTCATCCCCTCCTTCCTTCCCTTATTCTCTCACTATCCATCCCCCTGTCTCCCCACCCCCTCCTTCCTGTCCCAATTTCTCTCTCTTACCGTCTCCCTGTCTCCCCTCCATCCCCTCCTTCCTTCCCTACATGTAATTATCTCACTATCCATCCCCCTGTCTCCTCCTCCATCTTTCTCCATCCCCTCCTTCCTGCCCCATTTCTCTCTCTATTCAACCCCCTGTCTCCCCCTCCATTATCCTCCATTCCCCTTTCCTGCCCTTCTTTTCATACTATCTCCCTTCCTCCCCTCCATTCTCCTCCATCCCCTCCTTCCTTCCCTAATTCTCACTAACCATCCCCATCTCCCCCTCCATCATTCTCCATCCCCTCCTCCCTGCCCCTTTATTTCATTCTCCATCCCCTTCCTCCACTCCTTTACTGTCTACCCCTCCTTCCTTCCTTACTTATCTCACCATCCTTCCCCCTGTCTCCCCCTCCATCATTCTCCATCACTCCTCTCTACCCTCTATTTCATTATCCATCCCCCTCCTTTATTGTCCATCCCCTCCTTCCTTCCCTACTTAATCTCTCATTATCCATCCCCCTTTCTCACCCTTCTCTTTACAATAGCTTACCTCTCACTCTGCCTATCTTCTTCCAATTGTCTATGCAGTCCAAGTCCAATAAAAAGCACAATAATCATACAATCTAAGTCTAATTAAAACCTTTTCCCTGGTAAGGTTATTTCCCTCATTATTTCCCCTCAGCCACTGTTACCTATTTAAAATAAGCTCCCCATCTCACAACCCAGGCCAGTAGACTTGTGATTAATTAATTAATTAATCAATTCAATGTAAAAATAATTAACAGTCTGTTCATGTCGCACTGAGCTGAAGGACAGTTCTAGTTAGTCACACGACTGTGAAATGATAATCAATTTTACATCACACCTACCTTTTCCTGGTAATTCCAAGTGTTCTATCAGATCTTTTATTTTGTATTCATTCCATTTTCTGTTGAAAATTGACAGAAGTAAAAGAGTATATAAATATGTACACAGCATGTCATTATTGTGCTCAACACACTCTGATCTCCAGTCTAGATATCAAGACCATAGTTACATGATCATTATAAAGGCACACATTAAGAGTAAGTTATATAGGCTTTCCCATCCAACCCCAGAAAGGAAAATTGCCTGGGAAAACCCACCAACACATCAGTACACTGCAAAACAGATAAATTGACAAATGAATGTGGTTGACGTAATAGTGTAATGGCAGCATGCCTGACTAGCAATCAGGTGGATGTGAGTTTTAATCTCATTTGTGGCAATAGGTTTTTCTTTCATATTATTCTACATAATTTATGTACATGTACTCACCGAATGGGTTTCTTCATTTATTCTGATACAGTAATATAACATACCATATTTCTCGGACCATAAGTCAATTTTCTGAGACCCAAAATAAAACTTCAAAAAAATGACCCTGACTTATACTAAGGTCACGAAATCTTGCTCTTGAAAATTGTGTAAAAATACTCATTTTACTAAAGTTGCTTTATTGTAATCAACGGATCATATATTTAGGCTTCAATTTTCAGCAGTTTTCTAATTAATAAAATATGGAACACTGCAGACTGACACACAAAATTCATTTCAATGAAATATGTAAGTGCCTGTGGAAACCACAAGTAAAAGATTCCCACACAGCTGTAAACATGTAAATTTCATCTTTCTGGAAAATGAGACATCATCGGGGCATGTCTGCTTCGTGTTGTGTGTGAAAATTGTTGTTTATATTGAAAATGTATACACACACTTTTGTTTGTGAAACAAATTTAAATATCTATACTCTATGCGTCACAAATCGTGTTTTCATGTGTTTTGAATGTGGCTCAAATGATAACTTAAATTATTTTTTAAGAATTATGTGCCCTGAAACTTGCAACATTTAAGTCGTGTGGTTTTCTGTGGGATTGTTCCACTTGACCTGCTGTGGCTGAGAGCATGAAACAAGTGTTGCATCAATAAGGCGTCACTGTTGTGATAAAAAATTTGGCACAACTTACGGTATTGTAAATGGGCGATCATGAATGGAAGAGACATTTTTATGAATTTGAGCTCAATTTGAGAATAAAATACTTTGAAAATGAGGGGTCGACTTATACTCAGGATACAGTAAAAAGTCCAAGAATCAAGGCCTAAAATAGAGGTCGACTTATACTCCGAGTTGACTCATAGTCTGAGAAATATGGTAATTTAAAAATTAGAACATGCATTCACATTTTCTATGACTACATATTCCACAAGGCAAAGCCATTATTTTTACTTCCAATTTCTTTATAAATTATTAAAGTACATAAAAACTGGACTGTCCAATTCTACTATTTAACAGTTTATCAAATATAAAAAAACACCAAATTTAATTCTTTTCAATTTCCAACAATTCTGCAAAGCTAAAAAAAGTATTTTCAAGATGATTCATTTTTAAGGTATTATTTATGTATTATTTATGTATTAAATGGCTGGTCCATGAAATTATTGTGTTTGAAAGATAAATAGGTATTAGAATAGAATCCCTTGAAAGGAATAGTTGTAGTAATGTCTATTTTACTATACCCGTTATTAATTTGCACTTCACTAACTATAAACCGACATGTTTTAACTTTTAATGTTTAATTCAGTTGAAATTTTTGTCACATAATTAGTCCTACTGAGCAACAATTATAAAATATTTATAAATTAGAGAAATTTATGAATAAATAACGTTTAAGCCTTTCCTCTTTTACAAATATTGAAATATAAAATACTTGCTCCCTGAAATATTTAAACTACCTTTTACCACACTTTTAAGCTCTCATTAATACAAACCTTAAAAAGCACAGTTAGTGTCACAGTATACCAGTTGTTCTTTTTCTAAAGTTGCTAGAACAAGCAACTGTATGACTCCGAACCATATCATCACTCCGAGTCTTCCAAGCCTCAGATTATTCCTTATTTATATGTTCATAAACTTTGGGTGATTTTAGCATCGTAATTTTCTTATAAAGTTGTTCTCATAAAAAAAGTGTGAAATCGTACCGGAACAGTAAACTGGTTGCTCAGGTTGTCACTGGTCCATTAGTATTTTATAACCCATTGCCTACCTTTGATCTTCAAATAAATTTGCAAGAAGACAAGCGGTCAAAGTTGCATAAGAGTATTTTCCAGCTGTGGATAATGACAGGACTGTATTGGTGTATTCTCTCTCATTTACGCTTCCATCCGCTTTACTTTCAGATGACTCCGCCATTTTTCAGTTTCTGATGTCAACATTCAGGCTCATTCTCCCTCTCGTGCTGCGCGCCACGGACTGGACAGGAAAGGTGGCTCAGCTCCCGTTTCCATGGTTACTCTGCATGACTTCTAAAAGTAAACACCCTCCATACGATCTAATTGAATTGTGGGTAGAAATTATAAGAAAAGCCTATAATCCATTGCGCGCGTAGCAGAACACAGCAGCAGATTCGCTCTCGCCAAAAAAACATCGAGTCGACTTGTGAGTGCTGCTGCAAGCAGTATGTCCTGATCAAAGAGTGAACGGTTAATGCGAGTTTAAAAGGTCCATCTTTTTAGTGTAAGTTAGCATGCGCCGTAGACTCTCGATACCTCCGATATAACAGTCTGCGAAATACCGCACAAAAGCTTGTTAAATTTCCTGCTGCGCTACAAGGTTTTATGCATCCGCTTTTGATTGGCTGGTTTCTTACACGTTTTGATCTCGGTCTGAGTTGCAAACTAACACTAACAGTTTGAGATCCGAAATTATCTTCCAGATGCAAAACAAGAAAATTCATTGATATAATTTTTTTTCTTCCCAAAACGTATTCATAAATTTGCCTACAAGATACGACAAATCGTCGATTTTCCAGTGCCTTCCCACCACCTGTTTGGTTCTTAAAAGAACGATTTACTTTTAAAATATAAGCGATCTGGTTTGTAATTAATATAAAATAGTCGCCAATGTGCGAATCGCAAGATAATCTTTCAAGTAAGAATTTACAATTTTGTACCGGTGTAGACTGCAAGCATTCGGAGGTATGTAAGGTTAATGTAAATAAGTTACTTGTGAAAGTGTTTATAGATGTACAACTCAATTTACAACCATCGAAGAACATTGGATTTGGTTTGTTTTCGAAAACGTATCACTCGAGGCGGCTTGTTTTTCAACTTTACTGGACTTGATTGTTTCGCTCCAATCAGTCTTTCATTATTTGAGTTGTAGAGATTTTCACGAAATAAACTTGGTTATCTGTTGAATTGTTGTTTATCGTTATTTGCTGCTTCTTGCCTGTTATGTCTGTTGTGCAGTCCTTTGGTCGTTCAAGTTGTGGGTCATGGACGCGCGCGTCTATTTTCCCGCTCTTTCTAGTTTAATTTCTGTGCCGTGCGTTGTTGACGTAATATATCAAAATTGATCACCCGTTTTACTGAGAAAATAATGAATCCCGAGGGGCGAACCCCCAAGGGCTTTATTGTTTTCGAAGTGTTTGGAAAGGGTGATCAAACACGAAGTGCGGGTCTTTGATATGACTTTTCAATCGGGCATGACAATAAAATAAAATTTGAAATAAAAAGTACGCAAACAACAAAAAGTGTGAGAAGTGGCATTGGGATGATTTTACGGAGATGGATGCAACGTCCATTATTTACGTGGAAATTATTCATATCGGGCTCGGTTTTGATGATTTTGAATTCAGACGCTTGTATCGCTTCTCCTTCGACGCCATGGAAGAAGAGAGCCAAAAACTTTGGAAGAAGAAGAAGTAAATTTGGTTAACGAGGCCACTCCTTCCCAAAGTACAAGAACAAGTGGGCAGTTAATATTTTTTAGAGAGTGGCAGTCATCCAGAAAGGTGAAAGTCCCCGTTTTAGACCCCGGAGGTCTTTCAAAAGCTACGACTTGGGAAGCGTGACGAGAATATGTGCGGAATTGCAAGACATGGATGCTACCAGTCTCAGCTACTGGCTTAGCAAGTTCGTGATGGAAGTCGCAAAGAAAAATGGCGAGCGATATCCCCCGAAGACTGTGTATGGAATTGTGTGCGCTATCAGATGATGTAAAATAATATCAATGAAACGTGTTGATTAAAATCGCATTGTATTGATCATTTTTGATCTGAGACCAAGATCCCCAAAGATTTCATTGAGTATCAAGGTTCATGCACATGACCCAAATCAGACCACTCCATTGGCAGATTGTCGTATAAATAAGTTTAAAATGAACTTGACAATTTGATTTTTAAACACAAGACTGGGAATTATTTTTGGTATAGGGTGTTTTGGGCAACAGTTTAAAGGTACTCAGCGTTTGTATATTTTTTTCAGGTCATCGAAATTTGCACAGCGAAGAAATTATGTAATTTAATTATTTTAATAATAAGTGACTAGTGGGACACCCCGACTGTCGTGGAAAACCAAAACCATTTCGCTGTGCAGATGAAACTTGGGACAAAGCGTACGTCAATTATAATTAGCTACTGTTTATGAGCATCACAAACCACTAAGAAAACTTTCGAAAAATTGAAAAAAGAGTATTCAGTGGCATAAACTCCTGTTTCCAGAGGATCAGAAAGGCAAGCCACGAACTTTAACTTTAAGCATGAGCAGGCTGTCCTACACGTCGGTTGTCCATGAAAAATTGTTTGGCCGCTGTCGGCAATATGAAGCCATAAAAAACAGGAGCCGTCATGTTGTCATCCAGATGGAAAAAAATAAAAACTTGATGGCATTCTCTTGTGTACTTTAATTCCATAAAGTATATAAAATTTTCGAAAAATAATTTCCCTTGAAAAATCAAAGATGGTGGACAAACAGTGTCAAGAAGAAACTATGTAGCGCAAAGACTTGTGGGTTTTTCTTATAATGAAAGTACTTTCGAGCACTGATTGGCTGTAGAAACAAACCCCGAACACATGGCTGTTTTTAAACAAAAAATGTTTCATCGATAGTGTTATGATATTAAAGAAGTTAAAAAATCTGATTCAGAGTCGAGAGCCATGCCTTAAACGCGGAGCGAGCCTACATCTGGAGGCTGAGGGTCTCAGCCTGTCAGTCATTAATATTTACAAAGCATTTGACTGGCTTAAAAACAGTGAGAGTCATTCAGCCGTGAGCGTGGCTCTCCTCTTTGCATCGCGGAAAGTGTCATTTCGTGCTTTCCTGAGACCACCTTTTTATATATTTCTTGAAAGGAAAGTCAGAACGGCGATTCAAGAACGAAAGTGCAAAAAGGTATGTGATAAAACATAAGCCCCATTTACACTACACTCGATTTTTGGTACGGCACGGATGAAAGTGTTACCCGTACCGTTTTTATCCCTTCTCGGACTACCTATTTAGATAGTCCAAACACGGGTAAAATGGACACGGGTGTCATTTTTGTCCGTGCCGTACCATAAATTGAGTGTAGTGTAAATGGAGTTATAATATATTGTGTTACTTTATTTGGCAACACTTTTATCTCAAGGAAACAAAACTCTGGTTTAGGTCGCCTGTAGACGGTCTTTGTTCCGTCTTTGTGTATTATACTTTATAGGTTTCTTTTCTCTTTCCCCAAGAAGAATTGGAGTCTCTAGAATCTTTTGTGACATTTTCTGGAGGTGAAGTGCTAAATTATATCAACCTAGCGCCAGTTGTGAAAGTGGACAGGGAAGAAACGACGGGAAGTTACAGTTTTATTGTCATTGACATATTTTTTTAAATGTTAGCACTCATATCAATTAATCAGTTATTCAGCACATTGTATTTGTAAAAAAGTTAAAAGTATATTTATTTCTTGTTTTATTCTCCCCACTTTTTCGAAAGTTTTAATAATCGTAAATCAGTTAACTTTGTAGCGTTATTTACAGTGCATATCATATAAACTTCTTGGACTCCATATTTATTTTACTCACTCTGAACCTCGAATACGAGAACGAACACTGTCTATATACATGTATCTACAAGGAAAGCTTCCTGTTCATATCAAGTGGTCTATTTTTATAATACGATACATGTAAAATGTATATCTATTCCAAAGTTTAATTATCAGAAAAGTTTAACTCCATGATATTCATTGTTACACTGTCACAGTTAGCAAATACAGTGCTAGTATATACATGTATATTGCCGTGTAGTCTGTAGAGTGTGGTGAGGTTGGGCTTCGTAGTGTTTTCTCAAAAGTAAAACTGCAATTGTTTATTCATTTATGTGCAACAGACGATAACTTGGCGTAATTCCAAGCCTCGAAAGCTAATAGCTTGCGCTAAAATTTATTAACCCTATCTGGCCTGGGGACTGGGAAGGGTGGGG
>JANSTQ010213291.1:0-17399 GCA_026167885.1 Bergia puertoricense | reverse complement strand
GATGTTTCACTTCGTTCGCCCTTGGCTAGACGTGCCAAGATGGCGGATTTCGATTTTCTTCGATTTTGAAAAAAATATAAAAGCTTTGAAAACTTTTAACAGTATTTTCGAAAATAGTTCACTATAGAGGTTATTTAGAGAAATTATTGAGAAATTCAAAATTTCACAACTGACGCGTGATTCTCGATATTTACAGAAACAGGCTCTTAAGCAAACCAAATGATAGTGACTTTACTATATCTTTCAGTTTCTACCAGCATTTTAAGTGCAGAAGTATTAAGCTGCTTGTCGGGTTCTGAAGTACTATTTTTTTATCGGGCAAATTAACATTTTAGTGCAATACTGATGCTCACTCTTTGAACTTGCAAAACTAGTTAGTTGTAAGTTGTTAACGATCAAAGCAAATAGAAATTTATAGAAATAAAGTTTTGACCTTTTCATGACATAAAATGGTACAGTGTACGTCTACCTAACTGTGATTTGATAGCGAAGTAGAGGCAAGCAAATAGACGTCTTTTTTTCAGAGTGCTGACAGCATCCCTTTACTTGGTAAGTTGTGATCAAGGTTACGGTACACTTTAATTAGTTAATGGTGTATACCTTTGTTGCCACTCATTGGAACCCCAAAAACCTATATTACCGGAAAGCTTACGAAATTCTCTAAATCATGAGCTGTCTTACTTCTCGAACAAAAAAGAACACTATTTTTAAGTCCTTTATGCTCTGTATATCGAGTTCCAAGTTGGCAAATTTTGAGCCAATTACTTTGAATTTTGGCTTTTTGAGAGATTAATAATCAAAATCCAAAAACCTGCCAGGGACTTTTTAATCTTTAAAAATGTTTGATTTATCGCAAGAAAATGGCACTGGTCCTAAAATTACAGCAAAGCAAAATTTCAAAATTCTAGGTCATGTTTTTGTAGTTTGATTAATTTTATTAATTTTTCAATATGCCAAAGCCTGAAAATTGGTCAAGCTCAAACTCAAGATAAAGAGAATAAAAGCCTATAAAAACAGCTGTAGCATTCGTTTGTTATTTCAAATTTTAAAACATAAACCAACTCGTGATTTATAAAACTTTATAAGCTGTCCAGTGATGTAAAGGTTTAGGGGGGCTCCGATATTCAACAACAAAGATAAACATCATTCACTGAAAACATCACTCAACGTGTAACATAACCCTAAATTATTAAGACCTATCAGACGTGCTACATATTCAAATTTATTTTCAGAATCAGCAAAGATGACATTGACACAGTTGAAGGAGAAACACTTGGACGTGTTTGACAAAGTTTGCAAATATCTGAACACATCTCCTGGTATGTCCTCTCGCGATGCTTTTGAGCGAATAGCTTCCCACTATGGAATGGATTATATTGATATCGAGAACCTGCATAAAAAGGAAAATCCTGGCCGCAAAGTTATGGAGTTTCTAGGAGCTACTAAGCCTCATCTGGAAGTCAAAGAATTTGTACAATACCTTACAATTATAGGTCGCAATGACATTAAAGCGATACTAAAAGACTGTATTTACATATCAAGGTCTGAAGAGGCGTAGTTAAAAAGCTTTAAAATGTCGGGGTCCTGCTTGTGAAACTGTTGTGATACATTACAAGGACGAGTTGGGTTCGATTTCTTCAATGGCCGTCAGAAGTTGGTGCTAATTTGCCTCCTACTCCTCCTACAAGAAACGCAACCCGTTTATTCACCTCTTTTGTTTGACTTATCGACAACCAAGCTATTAGAAATCACAGACTTTTTTGAAGTAGAACAAACATTAAACACTAAGGAATCTTCGAAAGTTTTCTGATTCTTTTAAAGGAGCAGTATTACAACAAAATTGCTGTTTTCAAAGTAGCACAAAAATATTTTTTACATTAGACTAAGCAATGTTAAGATGCCGTGATACGTAGATCATACAGTGATATGACCCCTTTATACCAGAGCCTACTGGTATGAGAGGAGGTTAATCCTAGCCCCAGGGTCAATACATGTAGCAGGCAGACTTAACTTTGCATTTGGTTTACACGCAAGCCCAATGAAAGCGCAAATTCCTTTTATTACTGCTTTTTTCAGTGTTCTAAAAATGTTTATAATTATGCGATATTTAACAAGATTTAGGGACGGCCCAATTTATTGTTTTGGGAAGAGGGTTAAGGTGGGGGTGGTCACAAAAACCTTCTGTAAGATATGTGTTTTTTCTTCTTTTATTTTATTAATAGCGTGCGGATTGTTGTTTCTTTTTCTGCGTATGTCCTGTTCAAGTCATATTTGCTATTAAAATAATGTACTCCTTCCTGACCCTCGCATTCATTTTTTCTAGGCTAAGCTTTGTTTATTTGTGGCTAAAAAGACTTAACATTTTAAAAAATGGTATTTGCTGATAAAACAGGAATTTTGTAATGATATTTAATTATCTGATATGTTATAATTTGTTTGTATGTGATCGTTTATCACACTCTTGGGATGTTTTGTTGCGTCACATTCCAAGATATATATTTCGGCCAGTGATCATAACACCTGAAGAAGCCCAATATTGCTGGGTGAAACGTTGTGTGCTGTACACAAAAAATATTCCAGTAATAGATTTACTTTTTTTCACTATATAACCACTACTGGATGAGTAATCTTCACCAGTTTCATAAAGAAGTTGTGGAATAAATTAGAGTCATCATTTTTGTTACGTTGCACACAGAATTTATAGGAATTTTTATTTAAAATTAAAATTTTTGTTTGTCAGTCTCATGGTTGCAGCTTTTGGCTATTACATTCTTTCTGTCACATACAGAAAATAATATAAATGCAGAAGAAACGTTGTGGTAATAAAAACGACAGCCATGATACATTAAGTTGCAATTAATAGCTATTTTCATGAGCATCCTAAAAGACAGGTTAAACCGGACATCCATATCCACTGGATTATTTTTTTGTGTTGACTAAATCCAATCCACCCAGCTAGAACGATTAGATCAGATTACATTACATTACATTACTTTACACTACACTAATACTGCACTACTACTACTACCTACACTACTACTACACTACACTACATTACATTACATTACGTTACACTACATTACATTACACTACTGCTACACTACATTACACTACATTACATTACACTACATTACATTACACCACACTACATTACATTACATTACATTACATTACATTACATTACATTACATTACATTACATTACACCACACTACATTACATTACATTACATTACATTACACCACACTACATTACATTACATTACATTACATTACATTACACCACACTACATTACATTACATTACATTACACTACACTACATTACATTACATTACATTACATTACATTACTTTACATTACATTACATTACATTACATTACATTACAACACAACTCAACACAACAACACAATACAACACTTTACATTACGTTACATTACATTACACTACACTACATTACATTACATTACATCACATTACATTACATTACATTACATTACATTACATTACATTACATTACATTACATTACATTAGATAGATTCGATTAGGGAGATTAAATTAGAATACAATAGACTAGATCGTTTATTTATTAGGTCTTTCTACTAGCCTGCAGAGCTGGCGCTATTTTTTCTTTCTGTGCGCAAGGAATCTAGCGTAATAAAAAGTCCTATCTCCGTGAAGCGAGCGGGCTTATTCTCCTCCTCGCCCCATTCTCTCATAACTACAAGTAGCGCAGTCAAGTCACGTTCGCAGCTTGACGTCCCCAGCGCACAAAAAAACAAACTGGAGCGCCTGCTATGCAGGCTAGTCTCTAGCAGCTGTGTAAGCTGAATTGCAAAGTAAAACATAAAATATACAAACTACAAAGCGTATAACTAGTTAGCTAGTTGACTTTATATACTTGAGAATTAAACAGTTGTGCTACAGCTATAATAAAAGTATTTTTAAATCTATCCGTCGTTCATAAGGGTATACATATTTGCCGATTGCTTCTGAGAGTGACAGACAAATTGGTGTTACTAAAATGGATTAATTTGTAGATGCTTTCTTCAGGGTGGTTTAAGAGATTTTTGAATAACAAGAGTCACAGTACAGTTCAATTCTTGGGTCTGCTGGAATACAGAGTCCAATAGTGTTCAGCAGGAACTCGAGGTAACTAAATTTATATCCTTATATAACGTGATATGGCAGTGTAATTAAGATTGCGCTAAGGGTCTTGATTTGGGTTACGACTGTGGTGTTTATTGTTATTTCTTCGCATGAGTTTCGTGGGTTAGAGAATGAAATGCATTTTTTAAAAGTAGTTGGAATTGGAATTTATTTTACCTTGTGCACGGCTGATTCCTTTCTTCTTGACAATCTCATAGACAGTAATATCATCTGCGACTGACTGCCTAACCGACGCCCACTTTTCAAAGGCGCGCCCATACTGCCATAGTCGCCGCTCTCAGCCAATCAAGGAATGAAATGACAACACCAAATTTTACCAGGTATCTGCATGCCACTCACCATAGAAAACTTTGCACATTTTCCTCCACTGCAGTAAGAGGAAAGTCCAAGTTTTGGCAGCTTTTCCTCCGTTCGAGCAGGGAAAAATGAAGACTTATCACTTTCTGTGACATTTCCTAGTCAAACGTTGCCACTACCACCTTGTTCTGCATGCTAATGCTCTAAGTCCAGGATGGGAAAGGGAAGTGCCTAAGTTTGGGGTTACTGCCAAAGGAAAACAAAACTAACACTTTTTGATCACAGAAAGCAAATCATAAATCTAAGTGAACTGATTGCAACATTTATTTTGTCACATGTCTGTCCAAAACTTGATGTATTAATGATTTTGCCATGGGTAAGATTGCACAAATGAACTGGGTCAGGCTTTTTCCAAACCCAACTGCGGCCGGTATAAGCCAATATCAATATGTCACAATTAGTTGGTTTGATGAAAATATTGGACAAAAGATCTCAGAATGGCATTCTGATTACGCGGTTTCCACAGCAAGAAAGAGCTTCTTGTCAGCAGAAATCACATATTTGCAATAATTTAAATTATCATGAAGCATGCTTTTATAAAAAGGGCCTTAGGCTTAGCAGCTAGATAAAGGCCCATTCATAAAAACATGCTTCATTTGTTTATATGAAACGATATCTTAAGACATATATTCTATGGTCAAAAGAAAGAAAACGAAACGACATCTTAAGACATATACATTATACTCTAAGGTCAAAATAAAGAAAAAGAACTGTGCAAAGCTTACTTGAACAAAGTTTGACTGAGAAGCTCAAGCTCATTACACAAATAAAAAAATTAGTTGGTTAGCATCCTTTTTCCCAAAGTTTTATGGTCGGGCGGGTGGTTTTTATTTTTATTAATTTTTCTATTTTTTCTTTTAAAGTAGAGGTGAGGGGGGCGAGTTGAAGCATGTTGTTTCTTGTCATGCACACCATTTGTGAGTCAAACCATCGGTATTTTTGATCTTTTAATTATTCTATTTCATGTAAAATTAAGGCTTCAATCGACATGTGAAGTGTGGAGTTTCGTGTTTATTATACATCATAACCATTTTTTAAAAATATCGATCAGTCACGTACGTGACGCTGCGCATGTCTTATTGAAAAAAGTCAGCTACTGATATAAATAGCCTTCGACCGACCATAAGAGGCTGTAAAACGTGTGAATGGCGAGGAAATATTGCTCTGAGTATTATACATAATCACGGGATCATTTTAAAAGAAAAAGTATGAAAATAAAAATAAAAAAGCATGTTCGGAGGTCTTTTCAATGGTCGGGCGGGGATGCTAACCAACTAAATTTTTTTATTTGGCCTAATGTTAAAGAACTATGATTTACTGTTCCGCTTCTACAGTACATGTAATGTAAATCTGACGTCATACAAACTTTCAAATTGTTTTTAAAAATAAGTTTTTCAAAATAAAGAAAAAAATACACAGTATAAATACTGGCTGAACTAAGCTTCGAGTCAAGAAGTGAATAAATGCTGTGCAAACCGACAAATTCGTCCAACTGCCGAGCTTCACGTTCTCATGTATTTTGTTTTAAATATAAAGAAATAACATATTTGCAAAACTCATCATTCCATAACTTCCGGACATCTGCAAGGTTTTGCTTGCTGTGGGATTCGTTGTGGTTTCAACTATTGATTTCACAACATGCAGGTATATTTCGCACATTTCGTGCTTTGATTTCACCATTATAGTTCTCCAGTTCCAACTCAAACCAGCTAGGTTTTCAAGCTCCAAGACGACAGGCTAACTTTCTAGAGAAACCATATTTCTCTGTCATTGCTGTTTTTAACTTGAAGAACGTAGCGGGGCTTCCCCTTCCCCCTCACGGTATCACGGTACCACTCAAGTTACAAATGACGCAGCATAATACAATTGGTAGTTCCTTGCTTTTAAGAACTAAATTATTCTCTCGGTTATCTCAGCAAGCTGTCTGACAGATGAGACTAAGACCGAAGGGTAGTTTTATGAATATGTAACAATATTAAGGAGAAAAACATTACAATTGCAACTCAGAGAACAGGAATTCTCGTCTTCGGAGTCTGAAGACATTGAGCCGTCCAGAATCGGCATCACTACTGATACAGAGGACATGCAGATGTTTTATAGTGGTTCGACGATTTACCACATTGTTGGTAGTGTTCCTGTTATGAAGGTAAACCTTGATACCCCGCCGTATGCCCTGTGGAATCGTGTTCTTGTGATTACAACAGCAATGTGCTTTTTGGTAAGTCGATTATGTGTTTTATCTGGTATTTTAATATTTTGATATTTGTAAAGGCTTATATGATGTGCTTCAAATTTTCGCCGTAATCTACTATACAAGTATTTTTTTTTTTCGGTGAAAAAATCAGGATTTCACATGAATCCCTGATACATGCAATTAAAAATTGGGCAAATGCCTACTTGATGCGTGTCGTCAGCACATTTGGAATTATTTTCAGTTTTTCAATTTTATCTTAAAATGGAAGTCCAGCTGTGAACTGTAAACTGTAAACCAAGCTCTAAAACCACTGTATACATGTAAAGTTCGATTTTGCTGTTATTAGTTGCTGCACTTCTAATTTGAGGCAAAACTGAAACTAGAAAATATTTAAAACATTTTCTCTGAGAATGTGCTGACTCGTCGACTAAGCATTTGGTCATTGCCCAATATCCGGTTATGTGAACCCGATGAAAGTCGCTTACAAGATACGTCTAACATCAATCTATCCTTGGTGTCAGAGATTATCTCTCGCGCCAATGGCTCGATTGCAACGAGGATAGGAAAAATATTTTTCTAACAGATATAGTGTGATTATTCGGAAATGTACCATTTACTTATCAATCGCTCTTCTCCACTATCAAAATTAATTGACATAACTTAAGTTCATTTTCATCTTTGATACTCTTTCTATCTCGTTAAAGTAATTTTGAAAAGCTTCCTTTATAAGAGAATAGAGGAATAGATAAAAAAACGTTGTGAAAAAGAGAAAGGGATTTGACATCAAGAGAATTACTTTCCGGACTTGTTATGTATCATAACGAAAAGATACACAAGACCGGAAAATTACAGCTTTTAAAATGTTTTCTAAAATTTCGATTTGGGTTCATTTTGTTAATTTAGATCATTCTTTGAAGTTTTAAATTGTTTTACCTTGATGGAGTGAGATGGAAAACCTCCCATGATAAACATCTCAGACTTTTCGCTGAACCACGGGCGGTGGAAAACGTTGGTTACGAATATCAATGAGATGTTTTTAAAATGACACAAAATAACTCAAACCTTTGTTGATGTGTGTTTATTTCTGCTCACGAGGTCCTATTTCCCATATAAACCTTACCTGCAAATTTATTTGTAAGTGAACTTTCCCACATACTCGAGTCGCCATTTTCTCCTCATAGTAAAATTATAAACCTAGCCCCAGGCCGCGCGAAGGAAGTCCATTGCGCGACCTATTGGATATTTGCGTTATATCAAAAGTTTAACAGAAGAAGAAAAAATAACAGGGATATTTGTGGCGATTGCTAAATCGGCATGCGTGTGCAGGGCACTATTTCATATAAAGAAACCTGCCTGGCTTTTCCTGCCGTTTTCCCTCAAATAAGGAAACCTGCCTGGCTTCAGTTTCGCGACGTTGACGTTTTACCGGTGCACGCGGTTGATCCACTGGAAAATGTCACGTTTTGTAAATAGGCATTTCTGATTGGCCAAGGCCGGGACAACACCCATTTATATCCTACCCTGTTGTTTCTTCTTCTTCCGTTAAATTTTTGATTTGACGTAAACATTAAAATGGGCCGTGCATGCAGCACGTTGGGGGAATGAACTTCTTTTACACGGCCTGGGACTAGGTTTACAAATTTGAATATGAAAAGAAAGTATGAGTATTTATAGTCGATCGGTCAATGTCAACAAACTGCGGGACAAAGCAATGACCCCCTTTGTGTATTTTTAGATTCTACAACAACTCGAACTTTTTTTTGATAATAATTTTAATAAGAACACTGAGGCTGAGATAGCCTTAAAATAAGAGCAAAATAAGAATTAACTGAGGCTCAGTTTCGATCGAATTTCTATAAGAGTTTTAAAAGTAAAAAGGAAAAAAAACTATCAAATCAAAAATACCTACCTACTGTAAAAGCTGCGTTTAAACATAATACTATCACTGTTACTGATAAAAATTTTACCTGTTCTTTTAAAAAAATGTATAAGAACATTAATCAAACCCTGTTGAATTTCGGCCGAGCTTCGCTCAAAAGCTAAATCAATCAAGACATACCAACAATTCGTTTCTCCAAAGAATTAAGTCCAGTTTTTGGTTAATGTAACAGTTCTTTGTTTAATGACACTTTAGAACTACTTTCTAAAACCCATCTACCAGTGGGATGTTAGACCGTAAGAGTTCGACTACAGCGTGTAGGAAATGAAGAGCCAGACCATTGTATATTATCTGTTGATAATTAGTTTCCCTTGAGCTAATTAGTTTGAAGAATTAATATTTTCAAAATGCCTTGATATAGTTGATATTTTAACACATGCGCTCAAGAGTTGGACGGTTACATACTCAGTTTACCAGAAAACCATACAGAAATTGATGAGACATTACATAACAGGTTTTTCACAAAATGTAGAAAAGCAGTTTTTTTAATGTTAGTTGCATGTACATGTCATCCAATTCAGCAATTGTTATAATAGACATCGGCACAAATTACTTAAAGTTTTACTCGAATAGACTCTGCTTTGTGGTTTTGCAAGCGCTAAGAGGAATTCGTTTACAACTTATTGCTGCAATGCCACAATTCAAAAGTGAGAAGCATTTTTAAAACTATTTTAAAAAACTAAACTGACTGTTACAGTCGAATTCGAAACCAATGAAAATGCGGAGAAACAGTTGTACTCATTTTATTTAAGGCATAAAGCAGCACAGTATCCACACCTGTAAAGAGTTTGAAAGACGTTAAAAAAACTGTGATACAAAAGTGAAAGAAAGCAAGTAAAGCACAATAGTTATAAACTGTCGGGGGTGGGGTTGGTAAACTGCATGACTGAAAGTAGATACAATATTTATAGCAATTGATCAAAGAAATAAAAAAGTTAAAATAAATAATTTTTTTATAAATAGTTTACACGAGTCAGCAGCCGACCAACAACGAAAGGTACCTGCAGGCCTGATCAAGTCACCCTTTGGGTTAGAAAGAATGGCACAGTTGCTAGTTCCTGTTTTAGATGCATTGAATGTCCGCATCAATTCGAGCCCACAATTCCCTGTGGCAGCATGGCCTACTTTGGAAAGCCTCACTTAGAATGTGTCATTTGTAGGAATGGAACTTATTCTGATTCATATGATACAGGACAATGCAACCCGTGCAGTACATGCACTGGAACACAGATGATACTGCACATGTGTACAAAACAACGCAACACTGTATGTGTGTGCAAGCCTGGCTACTATTGGTCAAAACTTGTGCTGGACTGCCTCCCTTGCTCTTGGTGTTGTGGTGACGGTAAAGATGACGTCATGCAAGACTGTGCGAAACAAGGAATGAAAACACGGATGCAGTGCAGACCAAGACTGGATTGTTTTCCCCCAAAGTCCATAAAAACTACAAAATCAGCTTGGATTAAAACCTCAGCTATCACCACTGCTCTGAAGTCATCGCCATCTTCAGTGACCAAAACTGTCAGAAAACACCGTTTGCAAAACAACAGCATCCTTAAACAAACCCCTGGACCAACCACAAGGGTCACAACAAGTCTTCTGCTGACTTCTACCTATCATAATCGTTCTGTTTTTATTGACCGAACCTCCAAATTGAAGCACATTACCGTATTTGTGGAAACGAGAAATGCACCTGTTGGACATAGAACGGAACCATCTAGAAAAGGTAAGTGCAGATTTATCGATAAGAATTAGTTTTCTACTTTTGAAACTGTAAAGTTCAAGCTGTATATGTTAGTCTATGTCTTAATTCATTCATTGTCGGATAAATGCAGTGTTTTGTAGTATCTAAGGGAAACTGATGCCAGAATAACAAATTACTTAATAGCGATAACAGAGTGTGCTCATTGTACTACATAAGACTGTCACTATATATTGGTTGGGCCATGGGGGAGAGATGAAATATCTGGGATCAGACTCAGAGGCTCTAGTTATTAAGTAAATGTTATAATATGATAATATAGGTGACGATGAAATAAAAGCAGTTTCGTAATAATAATTGTAAGTGGAGGGGAGCAATGCTATTACGGCCTGTCCACAGAAGAGAAACCTGAAATTTTAAAACTCAAAGATTACCTTAATAAAACACTTAGAAGTTAGGCACAAATTTAAAGGCATCATAAAAATTAATTAAGGAATGTGTCTCTTTTGTAACAGTGTCACGGAACTAAAAGTGGTTACTTTGGTTAAAATATTTGGCTGTAGATGTTAAAAGACATTAAAAGTGGTTAGAGATTAAAATTGGAAGATGAAATTATAATAAAAAGTTAATTATGACCCAAACTGGGGAAAACTAATTGGCACTGTTTGGTAATATATAGTATAGCAAGACATTTTGTGATAACTGATAAATATAACAACTTTATTTGCTGCTTTGAAAATTAATATTATTCTCAACTGTTTACTTAGTCCCGATTAAAATATGACAAAATTAAATATTGAAGTGAATTTTTAAACAATTTTACAACACCTGACTGTGTCTTTTTTATCCCAAAATGCCGTTAAATGATCACGTGATTTAGCTGCACCAAAACGTTTTTTTTGGACGTTTCCTGATATATATCCAGATTCAAATTATTCTATAAGATGCTACTCGAGTTGTGTTAAAAGTCAGTTTTTCAGCCAAGAGCACGACCTTAACAGCAATGACACGATGATTTACATATACACTTGGGAAATGCTAATGTTTACAGTGTCTGAGTGTCATGCTTCAGGAAAGAGGTGTTTATCCCATTGTTGACAAATGTTGTCTTTTCGTTCTTGAAAGCTCAAAAGCATAATTGTGTGATTGCTGCATGAAATGTTGCTAAACATTTCTATCAATTTTTCTATATTCTAGGAAACGATATATTGGCAAACAGACCCTTTGTAATTACCATTATCACAATCCTGTTATTCTTGGCTGTTACAGCAACAGTTGTAGCTATCTACAAGAACCACTTGAGTCAGTTGCTTCGAGCTTCGTCTGTTCCTGAAATATCATTCGGAGAACAAAAAGGAGGTAATACTAAGACCAAGGTATTGACTTATTGATGTATTTCCAGAACTACGCTTGGTCGTATATTTGGGTGCGAATTAGGGATTACATTTGGGGGCGACTCTAACACAACCCACAAATGTAATTCCTGCCCAAAAATGTAATTCAATTAAGATTATCAATTTTTCCTATATGATCGAACCACCATAATTGCAGTAAGTAGTAGATCATCCATGTACTTTAGATAATTTCAAACGTGTCTTACCTATTAAAGTTGAGGAGAGAATCGATGAAAATTGAGATCATGAGATGGCTATTGCTAGTAGGTCATACTGCTGTAAAGAAACTGTATTAAAAAGATATCATAATAGTGAACATGTTGTAGAAGCGACAAGAAATTATGTTTTACGGAAAAAACATATTTTTGGCAAAAGCGTTAATCATAAATGCAGCTTCTATGGCAAAGAGACAGGCTGCGATGTCCTCAAATTTAAAAAAGTTAAAAGAAACAGGTTATCGTGTTTATTAGTACGGTTTTTATTACCTCACGTTTAAATGCCAATAATTCTACAATTTTGTGTATATCTAGATTTACTATTATTTTTTTAGCACGTGGATTTTATAATTGTCAAAGCAATTATGTAACACTACGGTGGTCCATAAGGGACATGCTGCAAATAAATCGAGTTGCTGCAAATAAATCGAGTCACTGCAAATAAAAATCAAATTGCTGCAAATAAATCGAGTTACTGTAAATAAAAATCGAGTCACTGCAAATAAAAATCAAGTTGCTGCAAACAAATCGAGTTGCTGCAAATAAAAACCGAGTTGCTGTAAATGAAAGTCGAGTTGCTGCAAATAAAAATCGAGTTGCTGCAAATAAAAAACGCAAAAGTTAAACCGAGAGAGGACTGGTTTCTAACCAGCTTAGTAACCTGGCACGGCAGCCATTTGAGAATTCCCCGTTTCGGAGATGTTTTGTTCAGCTTGCGGGCAATAAATCGTTCCAGAGAAGGCGAAATATAGCTCTAGGTGTGGGGGGAAAGTTGAAATCGAAAAACAGGCGACGAAAAATTTAACTTTTGAGGACTTTCGTAGAAAAAAAGAAGATCGGTCCTCCAGATTCAGGACAGTGGGGAAAGGCAAAGGTTTAAAGAAAGCCAAATTAGACAAAACTCTAGTACAAGATTTCACCATTCAAGCTGGCTTAATGGTTTCAAAAGATGGGTAATTAAAGATAAAAAGAGGTTCTGACCTCCCCATTAAAGTGTCACCAATGATCGGTCCCAAAAAACTTAAAAGTAAGGCGGTAGAAAAACACACACGCTTCAACGCCAACGACGTGTATGTCAACAACCCTGAATGTTACCACCTTTTATATCAAAACAAAAGCCCCGTTTGTGTACATTCCAGGAAAGGAGCAAGAATTCGTATTGAGTCAGTACAAGGAGGAATTGGGCAAGCCGTACTCCCGAATTACGTTTTATCTGACATCGAAGTCAGACTATTTTGACTTTGTCTCATCGAATACGGGGCACGATGATAATCTAGACAACGAGAGTGATTGCAGTGAAGATGAAATGGCTGACGTCCATCATCAACGTCCACTGCTCATCAAGGGTATACTCCAGCCGCAAGCTCTTCCCATTCTTCCCAGCAAGCAGCAGTTGTTGAAATATACAGTGATAAACCGTCTACCTCGACCTCTTACACAGTGCAGTGCCCGATTTGTTGTAAACTATTTAAGTTTGAGGATATAGAAGGACATGCTATAAACTGCTCTTCATGGTTACTCGAAAGTGATCAGCCTGATGAACTTCACCAATCTGATGCAAATAAAATTCCATTAGACATGCCAGGTGACTCTCTTGATCAAAAGACACTATTGAAAGAAGCTGTTGCTGCAGTGATCTCGGATTCTGTAACAGAAGGGCAAGTTCGGCTGACTGTTCGTTGAAAATTTCTCTGGGCTGATTTCAAGGCAGCCAGAGCGAGAAAGATCAATCCCACATCTTTTATAAAGGTGGTTTTTGTCGGTGGCCCCAAGAGGGAACTGTTCTCGGGTAAGTTTGTGAACATTGGTCTGCATCACTGCTGTCACAACATTTTCTGAACCACAGTCTGACCTTAAAATTCTTGGACATCCACCATTGTTTTCAACTGCATCCAGATATAGACCTGCTGTAATCTTTGGATCATTATTGGAATGGACTATAGTTCAAGCCATATAATCCTTCGACTATATCCACAGATACAGCCATGAATCTTTAGCTTGTCATAGTCTAACGAAGAATGCATTTGAGAATTAGAAAACATTTTTTTTTAAATGTCTATGAAACACTATTTTCAATGGCAACAAAGTAAGCAACTAGTATTTTTGTTTATTATACATCTGTTATAACCCCACAAGTACAGGTATCTAAGAATGCTTTTAGAAAAGTTTTTGATGGAGTCAAAGAAAAGTTCAATACACTTGATGATAACCTGAGCTTGTAAGTGCTTGCTCGAAAAAAGGGAAAAAACGATTATAAACACAAAATCAGAATATTGTGTAGAATACGCCCCCCCCCCCCCTTCAAGAGCTCTTTTGAGGGGGTTGGGCGTATTCTACACCTCAGTGACTGAGTCATTTCGGTCAATTGTAGAATGCGCCTCCACTAAAATCAAGTTTTGTTCAATATCCCTTTGAAACGAAAATAATTTCAAACAAATTTCAAAGTTCATTGAAGTTACCAAGAGATTAAATGTCATTGAGTTTGTTCTGATAACGACGTGGGAAAAACAAGCAAATTCTTGCTATTCATCTGCAAATTTTTAAACAGTCGAAGTTACGACTAGTGGCATTGTCAATAAAAGTATCAGTTATTTTCTTTTGCTAGGTGCTTTCGCCCTTACAAGAGTGTTTTTTCATGACAATCAAGGCATCGGCATCGTTCTTCAAACATGGAACTGGAAAGAAGTCCGAACATGACTTTGAAATTATCAAAGTGTTTTGGTTTGGTATTGCTGATGAGTGTTTCAATGCAATTTCTTGCTGATGTTTTTGGCATTTATTGCAATAAAAAGGCTCTAATGTGAACAAGCATTTGTTATTGTTCTTATTCAGTTGTTGAAATTTGCTTTCAATGTGTTAACGATCGAAACTCAGTTTTAGTGAGGGGCACATTCTACACTTGATCGAAGTGACTCAGTCACTGAGGTGTAGAATACGCCCCACCCCCATCAAAAAAGCTCTTGGGGGGTGTATTCTACGCAATATCCCAAAATCGAGCACTGAAAAGAAAAAATATATGAATTCATATCACTTGTAACTCTAATTCCAAGACATATGAAAATTATATTAAATGGATAATAAAAGTAGATAAATACTAACCATCAATATGCCAGCAAAAATTTGGTCCACTAGAAATGTAATTTCTCCTAGTAAGTCTTCTCTTCGCTCGCTCTTCGACCCCAATAGGATCAATTTTCTTCATAACTTTTTGAACCAAAGCACGAGGAACATGCATATGATGTGTTAATCTAAGAGCATACCATATATATCTGTAACCAGCCAACTACCCTGCTCCTTGAATCTCGTTTCTTACAGTTCCTTTTACAATGTCAATATCTATGTTTTTTCCTCTTCTTTTTAGGTCTAAATCTTGCAATCTCCTTTTAAGAGTCCGCACACTCACATTGATCCCGTGAAATTTGCTAAGCAAGCCTACGATTGTTTGATACTGATACCCTCGATGAAAATACACTTTCAGTAAATCGTCGATATTCTGTTTCACTTTTTCTCCACAGCTAGAGCAATATTTCGCCTTCTCTGGAACGATTTGTTCCCCGCAAGCTGAACAAAGCATCTCCGAAGCGGGGAATTCTCAAATGGCTGCCGTGCCAGGTTACTAAGCTGGTTAGAAACCAGTCCTCTCTCGGTTTAACTTTTGCGTTTTTTATTTGCAGCAACTCGATCTTTATTTGCAGCAACTCGATTTTTATTTGCAGTGACTCGATTTTTATTTGCAGTGACTCGATTTATTTGCAGCAACTCGATTTATTTGCAGCATGTCCCTTATGGGCCACCGTATAACACAGCCTAAGGAGTGCAATATGATTATTAATAAATCGTAACGTATCGTATCGTAAATTTGAGGAAGAGGGCATCTGCTGCAAATATGCTTGTTGCAATACAAGTATTAATAGTTGTTCACCTACATACACACACACACACCACACTCTTACACAAATACACTGCACACACGCAACGTTCGTACACACATACACACACAGACAGCTCACACACACCTCACACACCACTCACATACACCTCAAATACACCTCACATACACCTTACACGCACCTTACACCGGCACATCTGACACACACACACCTCACATACACCTCACACACACCTCACACACACCTCACACACACGCACACACACACATCTCACATACACCTCACACACATACGCACACCTCACACACACACACACACATACCACACCTCACACACACACTTACAACGCGCACACACTGCAAACACACACCGTATCGCACTCACACCATCCTAACGTATGGAGTTTACCACGGTTTATATATCTCAATTATTACTTTTCAGCACTACTTAAACTGAAAGATCTCCAGAAAAACACACGTGTATTCGAGAGACTTTGCAAAAGACTGGACAAGGATATAAAGGGGAGAGGAAACTACTTAGAAATCGCGAAATGCTTGACATTTCCTGAAGAAGACCTCTGGAAACTTCAAGATAGAACCAGCTTAGAAAACTGGACAAAAACTTCCACTGGGTTGCTATGCGAGTGGCTTGGAGCAAGGTATCCCGGCCTTACAGTGTTTGAGTTGTTAAAGGTTCTTCAAAGCAAAAAAATAGAAAGAAATGATATCGCTGAAATGTTACAAGATCATATTTTCAAAACCTCCGAATTAAATTAGTTCACCAAACTCAGTACTGACGTCACACTTTAACGTGGACTAATACCTGTGCCAGATATATATATTAGGTTTTGTCGACTTTTATGATAAGTTTGACAAGAAACAGTGTAAAATCGTGTAAGATGTAATGCATTCCCATCAATTGTTTTGTAAAAAGCAGGGTACTGTTCATACCATAAAATTCCAAAAATAGGCCCACAAGGTTATATTTGTTCAAATGACTGTTTCCTCGGATTTTATAGCGACTTTTATGGATTTCACGCCGGTAGGCTTATTTTGGGGTATGCTCAATTTCGGAATTTTATTTTGCGTTAAGTTTTACGCAGGACTTCGTTTGTCTAACAACTAAAATAACTAAGAAAATTTAATTACGAACGCTTGTCATTTAAGCAATATATTTGGCTCGACATTGTTTTTGTTACAAAACAGGTTGTGGAACAATAACATGCAACTTTGTTTCATGGGGGAAAAATATCAACTTCCTGTGGCCAATTTACTTAGAACAAAATGGTACTTAAATTTTGTCACTTAAATAGGCGGCCGTCAGTAAAGTAATTTCGCTTAGTAAAATAATTTCGCTCAGCTACCCTTAGAAAGTTATTTACGATGTTTCGTGGTTTTTTAAATTCAAGCTGTTTTTTTTTCTTCCTTTGCATTGGAATCACTTTCTTCTAAAGGAAAGGCTTACACATTTCAAAAGGCAGGGTCACTTTTGAAAGATACTTGATAACGAGTGTTTTCCCTTTGCTTACCATTGCTGAAAC
>JANSTQ010213179.1:0-17401 GCA_026167885.1 Bergia puertoricense | reverse complement strand
GCTAAGCACGACAAAAGTTCGAAACAAAAATATATAGGTTCATTGGCGAATATCTATCGAAATCTTGGCAATCTATCTGATATAGGTATTGGAATCTCCGTATATACGACGACAGCTTGAAGTTACACATATTTATATGAGTTGTGTGTTCGCGCACATATATAGGTTGAAATTATCGATTGCTATCCGTTTTTCCGGGATTTTCAATGGGCTATTGGGGATTAACATGCAATGGGAAACTAGTTTTGAGTAAGCTGAATATGTTTCGTTACCTATTTTGGTAGTCCGAGCACGGGTAAAATTGGTACGGGCGTCATTTTTATCCGTGCCGCACTTAAACTTGAAATCGAGTGAAGTGTGAACGAATGGGGCCGGGCTTAAATCGCTTGTGCACGTTTGATGATTGGTAACCGCTAGTTTGTAATAGAGCCTGGGTACGAGCGCCTGGCTGATCTGTACTTCCACGCACCCGGAAAAAATAAGATGCAGTTTAATATTTATTGTTGATGCAACCTGATGGAAAGAGTCTTTCAAAGATTCGGGTAACTAAAACGGTAACAATGGTGGTCTGATTCAAGAAGTATTTTGTTCAAGTTTTGAGGATTTAAACAGAACTTGTGAAGTGCAGGTTAGTTTGGTATATGTTACCAGTCTCCAGTGGGTATGATGACGAGCAAGTTCAACTCGGCATGATTTGAAAATGTAACAATAGCACGTCTTTAATATCGCACGAGGGCATGCCAGTTTATGCTAGTTTCGAATTATAAATTATGGTTATTTTTGGATTAGAATCAAGATAAGATACCAAATATCATGCCGGGATTTGTATCTTTTTGGTGGCTAACTTCCGTTCAACACAAAATGTAAGCAAGTTTGTAAACAAAAATCAAAATAAAGTACAGATTGCGGCTGGACAAAAAGGGAAACTTTTTTTCGTTTTCGAAATGCTTGGCATTTAAATAAAAAGCACTTTATGTTGCCACTAAACGGAAACAAAGAGCAAACTGTAAAACTTCGAATGAACATTAAGTTGAACTTTGAGTAATACGGTTCTTTAGAACTATGTGTATCACAACAAATGTGAATCACAGTGTTCAAAATCAATGCCTTCCCCAACCTAACCACATAGAAGGCCCCATTATAGGCTGTACTCATTGAAGAAAGTGTTGATTGGGCTGGCACTAAAAGTTCCTGATTCTATGTTATGCGAGAAACACCTTTTAATTGCAAACAACACCTACAATATATTGAACCTTACCTTAGGGCAGTGAATTGAATAATGTAAGTACATATCATAATACATTAATTTTTTAAGAAGCAATATCACTTCAAGTTTGCTTTTTTTTATTATCAGAATAAACTTTATTTAGAGCACAGTACTGGGGCTCATATTTCCCGAAATGTTATTAGAACATAAGAGTGATTGCAGGTTCAGACCTGCATGCATGTCCAGAACCATAAAAAAATTCATTTTTGAAACCACAACAACTTAATTCTGATTAAAGTATTTAAGAATAATTTTAGTTGAATCTTCTCAAAAATTAAAATCAACATGGCTTGGCTAAATTATTTGAGTGGTTCTTTTAAAAAAATGTGTATTTTTTAGACACAAGGCAATGTCTTACAGATTTTCAAGAAATTATTGATCATTAAACATTTCATGATTTTATTATGAAAGCAAGATTTTATAGTCAAGATAAAAAAATTAACATATCAGTAGTTAGATTTTGGAGCACTATGAGACTAACTGAAGAGCTGTTCAAGAAAATGGAAATTCAAAAGATCAGAGTCAGTGATAAACTGCTACATGTATTAATTCCATTATATAATAATACCCAAGGGAATACTGTTTGAACCAAAGTTTTGAAATTGAAATTGTCATGTGGAATACTACTGTTAATACAAGTGCTATTAATTAACCAGACCACTGAACCATATAATTATACTGATCTCCCTGGGACATTGCCAACTTGACCAGTTGAAAGTAATTTGTGCAGTGTCCTGATCAACTATAGTTGGGACATTAAAAGTCCCACTTTGTGAAAGAATGAAACTTTACTTGTCATCTATAGACAGACATTGTTTCTAAGTCTATTGTTACATGTAGTTACAATCCATATTACATGTAACTGAGCCTAAATTAATTTTCTTTGACTCAAACTTACTACTTAAGTTCCATAAACTGAATTTTCTATTTTATGTGTTTATTCCAGGTTGTGTCAATAGATATCTTTACATGCGACAGGTAACAGAGTACACACCTAAAGGTGAACATCAATATGATTGTGTTACAATAATAATTATTATTACCGGTAGTTATAATTATACTTTACTATTATTGACAAAACTTGACCATATCAGCTATTGTATCAAATTTGAAACTTATTTATTTAACAGAATAATTGTCTGCTCAGTAATAAATTGATTGAAATAATTTTTTAAAAAAATTCCTCATCTGGTAGGAGGCATTCCAGTTGGCAAAGGAATGTACAAAAATTTGATGTAACAATACCCTGAGCTTGGCAGAATGACCTTGAACTTGAAATTTGCTAGGTTCGTGTACAGATCAGTGGGGAGGGTGGGCTCAAATTCAGGATTCTGGCCCAAGGACAAACTCACTGAGCCTCATATTGATGACAGAACTAGTTACAAACGTTTAGGTCATATAGTCTAAATCTTTTGTTTACAGTTTGTGTGATCATGCTAGTCTTGACATTGTTGCTGCCATCTGTCACTCTCCTGGCTGGGTTTGTACACTCGTCTGACGTGAAGGGCCACATGAAACCATTTGGTGAGCAGCATGCACCAAAGGTAGAGACAGAGATTCTGGACACAGTGCCACAACCACAAGAGTTTTGGGAAAACTATGTCAAACCTGGCAAGCCAGTATTGTTTCGTGGTGCAGCAAGATATTCCAGGTAAGAGACCAACTGAAGTTGAACTCTTATTTCTGTTAAATTATGAATGCTGTAAAATGGACAGAAAGGAGTGTTAGTCTGTAGGGAGTACTCTCTTATATAAGCTAGATAATTATTAGGTATGAGCGACTTCAAAGGTATGAGTTTTGACCAGTTTTGGTCTGAAACTGGGTGTAGATTTTGACATTTTGGTTTGAATTTTGGTATTGTTTTTGGACAAAACTGTGTGGGATATGAAAGGCATTTAATGGTAGCCCTGAAAATGTGTACCGGTATCAGTTTTAGCATAATATTGACTTGTCTGAAATAATGTGGGAAAACTTGCAAAAATTGGTCTTAAACAGGACTAAGGGACTCATGAGGAGCACTGCACATCCTTACCATGGGGAGTACCCCTGGGGCTGTTAGTTACCCATGGTAACCATAACAACCTCTTTGAGCTATTGTTAGTAAAGGAAGGATTAGTTTTGATCTTCACACTGCTAATTGCAAAACACTTATTTAAATTAAATTCAAACAAAATTGAAATAAAAACTGACAGTAGAAACACAAAGTGAATCAAGAAGATGTGATACCATAGAACTTGGCACTGTGATGCCTGTTCCATTTGAAGATATGTGTAAAAAAATTGCCTAAGAGACAATTTTAACCTCCTCCCTCCCCTGCCCCCCTCACAAAACCTCGCAAATTCTCCACTTTTGCCCAATGTTACAGTGGTTGCTGGACTTACATTATGTTGCCAACCTGTAATAAATTATATCTAACTTGTATTCCAAGTTGTCTAAAATGCAAGGTCTATAGGGTTGAGATCAACAAGTTGAAGAACCCCCCAAACCACCAAAAGGGTGCAAAAGCCCTTTCAATTAGCAACTTAAGGGTGCAGATACCCCTTTTATCTGATAAAAATAAAGAACCCTGGATTAACAATGACAACATTTAAAATACTAACTGTAACTACAATAGAAGATTTCTATAGTATTTCAATGTGGTATTCTTAAATATTTTTAAAAATTAACAGCAAAACAATTTGTTGTTGTTTGCATTTCTTGTCTAAAATTGCAATTCAAATGAAGAACACCAGGGGCAATTCACTGGAAACCTTACAACCATGTTATCTCAAAACCCTGTGACTTTTGAAGCTCAGCCTATCAGATTTGAAGAGATTCTTTTTGGATGGTTGGGGAGATGAGGTGGGGGAGCTGTGAGACTTCTCCAGATGTGGCTATATATATGTGAATCTTTACATTATTAACAAATCTGATTTGCATAATCCATGATATTTCTTCTGCAGCAAGTATAAGTTTGTACAATGTACCAGAAACTACAGGTACTGTATCTGAGTTGGAACTTGTCATTCTTACAAACTAGGGCTTACAAGCTATGGACAGAAGACTACCTTATATCAACCTATGGGAACCTCACTCTGAGACTGGAGGCTCGGGCTGAAGACAATGCTAGGATTCCCATTGGCACTAAAGGGCTGGGTCTTGATAGTGTGGAACACTTTGTTAAGAATTACAGAACTATGGATGCTTATGTGATCTCTCAGATTCCACAACCCATGGAGAAAGATGTCAGCATTCCTCCATGCCTGAGGTACCTTCAGATGCAGATTTGCTGGGTCAAACAGTTTGGGGAGGGTAAAGGGAAAAGATTAGGGGAAGGATGTTATGGTCTTTGACTTCAAGTTGACTGTGGGTGAGTCTGCATGAACATAGTTGTCTGCAACTGTTAGACCTTTGCTTTCCTATCAGGGAAAATTGCTGTGTAAATGAAGCAACTTCTTCAATTTTTTTGCTAGATTGACAAAATGGATTGAAATGATATATTTTTTCAATTTCAAAAGTTCAAAATGGATTGAAATAATATATTTTAATTTTCAATTTCAAAAGTCATATGAATGCCTTGAAACCAGGGCGAAACTGGCTAGCCAAGATACTAAAACTTATATTCATTACACCTCCCCATTACGTTTTTTCAAGATTTCATTTATTGGTCTCCTGGAACACAATAGGGAATAAAATTAGTGCCACATGAAGTTTAAACATTACTTTATGAAAGAAGACAGTCACCCTGATTTCTATATCCTGATTTTCAAATGGCACAGTTCATAAAATGCAAATATGCAAGTCTGATTTAGAAAATGTATCAGTTAATTACTAACTGTAACTGTCGTTTATCAAATAAAATTTATAGTTCCATTTAAATAACTGCGTGCTTTTAAGATTATACCCTCTTTTATTTGTTTTAGGTGTGGGTCATTTGCAGAGCGGATCCAAGAGGTGCATCTCTTTCTCTCAGCGCGAGGTGGCAAGACAATCATCCACAGGGATCCCTACAGCACTGTCCACTGTGTATTCAATGGTTCCAAGATATGGTACTCAATCGACCCCAGCCAGACGGATCTAGTCTATCCATCAGATGAGTCATCTTATGAATGGGGTGGCTTCTCGGTGGTTGATGTTGACGCTGTAGATTTGAAGATGTTTCCCAAGTTGAAGAACATTAAATATTCCAAGATTGAGATGAATGCAGGCGATTGTCTTTTTATGCCGGGAGGTGAGAAAGATTCATCATCTCGTGCAGCCAAGTTGACAACTGGCTACAGTTCCTTATTAACAGATACTATTTTCATTCTTTTACGCTGGAAGTAAAATCCCCCCTCACACACATCGTTTTTCCCACATTATATCTTAACTTTTTAGGAGACGACTCGATATGGCACGATGTTGTCGCGTGTAACAGCATCAACGTTATTATATCGTACGTGTTTCTACCCTGGGTACCAGAGGCAACTCGCTTACTAAAACAAGCGTGAGGTCCGAAGCGAGCGAAGGTCCGAACGCGAGTGACCTCACGCTCGTTTAGCCGTCCTTCTGCCGGCCGGATTTAGTAAGCGAGCTGCCTCTGGTACCCAGGGTAACGTGTTTCTCATATCACAGGAAATTATGTCGTATTGTGGAGTTTTGGACGTGCTGAAAAATTTCGAATAGTATAGTAGAATATCGTGCGGTATTGCAGAAAATCCTGTCGTGTGAGGTCAAGTCGAGAAAAAGTGTTGAAAATTATTGATAAGTACAGGATTTTGTAGGAAGAGCAAATGGAAGAGGGACTCGTAGAGCCAAGTTACGCGAGTATTTGAGTTTCGTAAATCTGCGAAGTTTTTGCAAAGGTAGAACAACAGATTCCAGCGTTTACTTAGATAGAAACCTCAGTAAGTTAAAACATTCCAACAGGGGCTGAATCGGGTTTAAACTTTACGTGTATACAGTGAAATTTTGAAACAATTTAAAAATTTAAAATTCAAGAACGAAGCTAAAATTCTTAAAAACATGATAACTATAATTTTGTATGCGCCTATCTTAAATAGTTTTCATTTATTTTATCTAAAACTACTCTAAATGAAACAGATTTTTAATGCGATATTTGTCTTGAATTTAGGTCAAAAGTATTCTTCTTTTTTCCTACGGTTTAGTTCACATTTTTCTGGTAGCAGATGGTGCAGTTTGTGAATTGGGTTTCCACTGATTTAATGGAAAAGTCTAGTTGCGTTTGAGAAAAACGTTACTGCCAGTAGTAACGAGTTTTTGCAAACTGAGTTACCGAATAATCAATCTTCCCATTAATGTATGCATTTTTTGTACTGTAGGATATTGGCACCAGGTTCGCTCGTGGGGGTCCATGAACTCAGCTGTCTCCATCTGGTTCTCACGGATGGACGAATACAGTAACCATGGTTGCAGCGACATCAAGACAGACTTCACCCCGATGAACGAGGTGATGGTGCTGTGGGGGTACTCAGGTCATGGCGAGCTCAGCCAGGGTCATATGGACATTCACCTACTGCGCAAATTCCTGGCCACCTCTGCTGATGCGGAGGGCAGGATCCACTTAAAGGCTTTCACCGATCACTTCTTCAAAACTGATGCCAAGCAAAAGAAGCGACTTTTACAACAAAATCTTGACGAGAGAGCGCAACAGGTGCACTTAAGTTTACTGAATAATGAGTATCAATAATGTGGAGAAGAGTTTCTTCATGTCGAGTGTGTATTACTTGGCATCAACGTTAACACTTTGTAAATAAGATTGCATTTCTGCGCTGCTTTTGTAGACTTATCTTCTTTGTTACAACTCAGTTTCTATGAAGGCGTTTGAAGTGGATATTCCCGTTGATTTAGACGGCAATACACTTTCCTTCTTCGAAAAACGTCAAAAAATCGGGTTTCACGGGAGAAATTTAGTGGATTTCGGTAAAGAACGAATTGATCTCTCCTTCCTGTTGTCTCATTTCACGACCACGAAACAGAACCAACTCATAAAATGCGATTTCGGCTTTTGGCAAGGAGTTCTTAAGAGTTTTAACTCTAAATTTGGTGCTGCTCAAAAGATACTCTTTGTATTTGTGAAAACGTTTTGAGAATATTCTGTGATGCATAAAATAGAGGCTAATTACGTGAAAGTTTCCGAGCACTGGAAATTGTACATTTTGCTGATCTTCTGTTAACTCTTACTCTTCCATTTCTTGACAGTTTATCTCCCATCTGGATCCCGAAGGCGTTGGTTTCATTACCAAGGAGCGAGTGGAAAGTTTGACCATTGATGAGTTAAAGAAGATTCTTCTGTTTTTCGACCCCCCTGACGTCTCAAATTCTGATGAGTTTGAATACAGCCACATCGATGTGGATGAAGTGGAGTAAGTAAAGCTCGGCTCGGACTCCTTTAAGCACATTTTATGGAAAAGCTCATAAATATAAATTTACCGTAAATGATCTTATAAACACCACGTATAAATAAACGCCTCGTATCTAATCAACGCCTCGGTCAAAGTTCAATTTTGTGTTAAACGCCCCTTTCAATTAAACGGCCCGTATCTAATAAACATTCCCCCCTTCAAAAAAAACCCATTATATTTATCAAATACTGCCACAAGCGAACTTTATTGACCGGTGCTTTCTTAATCACGATAGCTTTGAAACTCTATCCTGTTTTAGTGCAAAATTCCCTGTAAGACAGGGAAACGAACGAAGAATTACTTTTTCGATTTTTGGTGACGCAGGTGATGAAGCAATGCTTATTAGATTGTGAGTTCTTTTTTAGAAAAAAAAATAAACGCCTTTTCTAATTAACACCTCTTATCTAATAAATGTGAAAATTTTATAAACGCCTTGGGCGTGTATTAGGTCATTTACGGTAAGTGTGCTCAAATGAGAAGATGAATTGAGTTGGGGCTGTACCGTCAAACCCTTGAAACCCTGACCTTAATTTAGATCTGTAAAATAAACTTTCTATACCGTATTTCGGACCAAACTGAAAAATCGATTAAAGGAGAAATTCTCCACGAACACCTAAACACCCAATTTCAGGATTAATCAGGAAGGTTTACACCCTATTCAAGGCCATTTAATCGGTGCTAAAACCAAGTATTAAGGGCGGCAAATATCTGTATAGTCATTTGTGGGCATTACCCCCCCCCCCTCCCTGGAGTAATTGATGAATCATCATCTATTTTCATTTGTGTCATTGTGATCCTGCACTAAAATTCGAAAGTGTCCAAAATAATTGGAGAGATTCCGGGTTTTTTTTAACTTCTTAGATTTTTACATGATAAAGTTAGCTGTTACTTTACAGAAATGAGGTAATGTAAAATTTCAATATTTTATGACACAAAGAATTCAACCAGTCCACCTTTGGAGATTTTGGAAACTTGACCAGATGGCCATGACTAAGTGACACAATGTTGATTTAACAATCAAACGAATCAATTGGTATCTGTGTCTGAAAACTCAGTAAAAATATAAAACCGATTTTCCGCGGATCTTACTTTTTTAACCTTTTAACCGACTGTGTTTATCATACTTTGCCCTCCACGTAGGTCACTGCTCGAAAAATCACATCAAGAAAATGGTTTGTTTGATAAGGAAGCGTTTGTGAGGGGATACACCAAGGTAAGGTTTGGGGCAAAAATGGGTACTATTAAATGTGGATTATAAGCCCCTCGGTTTTTTCAACTTTGGCGGGATGATAATTTCCGAGCGCCTGACATCTGTTGTCTTTTCGTATTTATTTTTATCTGCGAGTTTATCTTGTGCCAAATTTAGAAAGACCTTTTACGAACAAGCAGGACTTATAACCTGCATTTTACCGCGGTATGCCATATTTAGACATTTCTGTCCACAATTCTTTTCATCAATTGCGGCTTTTCTTTCGATAGACTGAACACATGGTTATATATCGAAGTTGCCGATTGCTGGTGTTTAACTAACTTGTTTTAGAGTCTTTCGTGTGCCGAATCGTATCATCTTGAGAAACCCAGGACAGCCGTCCAGTAGGGGCGAGAGAAAGGCGACGTGAGAGGAAACAAAAATATAAAGAGGAAAGGACTTTTTCCTCGTCTTCTACTTACCCCCGCCCCGGTCTCCGGTGTTGGTATCCAGACTAGAAGCCAATAACCATAGTATTAGGCTTGCACACCTTCCCGACCAATCCAAATTATTTCATCCAAATATGGATATGGAAGTGTCACGGAAGCTGATGTGTCACAGCATTTTAGATTGCGTTAGACCTGCCTGAGAGTAAAAAAATCTGGAGAAGGACTGAAAAGAACCTGGAAATTTTTCGAATACTTCAGTGTGTTGTTAGTATAACCGGTATTGGTGTATAGAGGCAAGATACACACTTGAATGAGGAAATCATCTGGGCCATGGGATCCCCACAGCTATCCAATTCACACGTCAACTTGATGTTTTGCCAGCATGGTGAGTCCTGATGGTGCGGTGGATAGCACATCTTCCCTTCCCAGTTAACACAGGGTTCCTACTCCTAACTGATCATGAAATTCAAGGACTTTTCAAGGACTTTCAAGGGCCTTTTCCAACAAATTCAAGGACCTCGTGCGGCAATTTAAATGTGAAAGTTTTCCATATTTTGCTGTAATCATTAAACAAAGCCAGTTAGTCTGCATCTAGTAACTAGCATTGCAAGTATAATTGTTGACCATCAGTGTCTTCACAAATAAACACGCGCCACTTGGAAAAAAATTGGATACTGATCGCAGATTGGTCAAAACTTACAGCCAATTACAAATCCTGTAAGACACAGATCTGCTTTAGGGGTTTCAGGCCGGGGTTTCAGGTCTGAGCATTTGTTGATTTTCGATCCCAGTTTTAAACAAATTGTATAAAATTTGCTGGTGCTGCATCAGGCAATTCAAGGATTTTCAAGGACCTCCACTGACGATTTTCAAGGACTTTCCAGTCCTGGAATTTATATTTTCAAATTCAAGGACTTCCCAGGATTTTTAAGGGCCGTGGGAACCCTGTTTAAATAATATCGGATTCTTTTCTGGAAAAACCGAGAGATTTCAGACCTTTGTCGGAAGACCGTCAAAAAATGGATAAAAACCGGGAGTCTCCTATCGAAAAGTCTGATGCATGGTCAGTTTACTTAAACGTGTATCTACACAACTCTTCTGAATCTTATAAGCTTCTGTGGAATCGTACAGGAGTTTATAAAGTCTTATAACTAACGTGTTTCTTATCGTATTGTTTAGAAACTTGGTGGAACCGAAGCAAAAGCTAACGAGGTACAGTAACAGTTGGAAATGTTGGGAGTGTATTTTGCGGTTTGAACGAAACAAACTGAATAACTGATTATGTAGAGCTGTTCCCTATCTGGACAAAATGTCTTATCCGCTTGTACTTTCATTTTTAGATTCTCCAAAATCTTGGCGCAACAGACAGCATACTCCCGCATGAGGCGGTAAATGCCCGGATGACGCAAGCTCTGCACAAGTATCACAACGCGATGCTACACGACCCATCATTTGAACGGAAATTTTACCAGCATTTCCAGAAGATAAAGCATGACGAACTTTGAATCGTAACCCTGATGACATTTTAGTAATATTTATTTAGACATGTGTCTCTGCAGTAAGCTGTAAAAAAATAATAAACGCTGTCAAAAATTGTCGTTTCATAGTTGAAGTGCACTTTCCATCCGGTTTTATTTTCGTGACCCTAAAACTTAAGCATGTAATCATCAATCTTGGTTCGTACAACTTCAGACAAACAAAATTCAAGAACTTTTCAAGGACAAATATAGTTGTCAGGGACTAAGTTTTATTCAGTAAATCGTAACTGTTTGTCTCCTTTATCAAATATAAAACACCCAAGTCTTTATAAACCACGCAAGTCTTTGTAATAACATTTTGTAAAACAACATTTTGTAAAACAACAATCACTGGCTATTTGATGGCTTGCACTTACTGATCTGGAGTACAGAAACTAAATTTGAAATACAGATACAGCAATACTGAATATTGTTCATTAAAATTGTAGCAAAATTAAGCCGTTAGCGGACAAATTTTCCTTGGCGAAATCATTTAATTCATCGGACAATTGACAGGGCGTAATTAGGATACTAAATTTCAAGGAGTTTGCAAGACCAAATAAAGAAATCAAGTACTTTTCAAGACGACAGCTAAAACTCAAGACCTTCTCAAGATTGTGCGAACCATGGCTAATTGTGTCGAGTATAAAATTATCCTGTTCGACTGCAAATCCCTCAATCCGATACACGATACATGTTTTCGCATGCGCGCGAGTGACAATTTAAAGTTTATCATTCTTTTACAATTTGATGCAAAATAGTTGAAAACATATTTGAATTTTTCTTTATCAATAAATCTCGGTAATTGTAAAGCGGTTAGAACACTTGCTATTTTTTGCTACGAGTAAGTCAACTGGGCTTGGCCTCGTGAACACTCGCAGAAAACGCTAGTTTGTGTTCTAATTGTTAAATGCACCATTCAACTTCTTTTAAAATATCTGCTTGTAACAGTAATGGTTTAAATCTTTCAATATGAAAGGGAGAATAGCAAAGCTAAATGAAGAGCAATGACCGCGTAGCTCTCTTCGTTTCTTGACACCAGGGGGGGGGGGCTATGAATGCAGCAGCTACGAGCAGTTAAAATGCCGGGTTTCGCCTTTCACATAAAAATCAGAACGTGCACCTTTGATTTAATATCGTGGCAATCGTGAGTTCATCAAATTAATTTTTTTTTCTCCATTTTTTTGGTCGGTAAGACTTTGTTTACGCCACATTCAGATTGGTACCTTTTAGGGGTGCAACTAAATTTGTTTGGCAATATGCCCCCCCCCCATCCCCGGGGCCGAATGACTTCCCAAATCAGTAAGTAAACCTAATCGCCAGTTAAAATTTTAACCCTGGATTAGCGTTAATAGTGTGTGTAATGTTAGCTCAGTTGATAAGATCTCAGACTGCTAACTAGAAGGTCCCGGGTTCGATTCCCGACTTAGTCATGGGGTTGGATATTTAGGTGACCTTCTTTCTCCACACCGTCCTTGGACAGGGACGTTAAGCCGTTGGCCCCCCTGATGGATGAAGAGCCACTCTGTGGAAATGCCGTCTGAGTAACGCCATTATTATTATTATTTGTAAAAGCGCTCAGTGTAACGATCCACTGGAAGTCTTGTGGACAACAAGCCACTTCCAGCGGCCTCAGGTGCCCCGACTATAACTTGTCAGCATAGATTTTCTTCCTCACCATTAGCTTTCATATTCCCACTTAAGTGTCGAGAACCTTTCTAACGATTCTTGCGGTCCAGAAAAGGCATGTCCAGACAGCTAGACAGCTCTAGGGTCTCCAGTGCTTTCATCAAGCCCCTTGGCAGAGTCCCCAAAGCTCCGAGGACAACTGGGATTGTTTTTATTATTATTATTAATCCACTTTCGAGCAACCCTCCGGGCATTGTAAAAACTACAGTTCCTCTCTTCTGCGCATGCCTGATTGGTGAAAACTGGGCTATGGGTCGCGATTGTTTAAAGCTGATGAACTAAAGCAAGTCGAAGAGATACAATGTACGGATGATATAAAATACTGCGTAATTTGGTGCAGCGGTAGTCGTTCGACATCACAGTTAGACGGTCTTTATTGACTTTTAAATTAATTTAAAAAGTTTAAGAAAGTTACTAAATGTACACAATACATTAAAAAAACACACAGGCTGTTTTGAGGCGTTATGAAAGAAGGGTGTTAATAAACTCCAGAAACCTTCCATCGGTCTGGTCTGTGGGGAATTTCTTGATCAGGGATGACTGTAGAAAAAAACAAGATTTTTTTAGCACACAGACAATCCACACTAACAAAATTATTAAAAGGCTTAAAGTAGGATTAACCTACAGTAACAATGTACTGAACAACTTTTAAAAAATGAATCGCAACTGATGTTTCTAATCAAAGAGACAACGAACAAATACGAGTCACTGCTCTGAAATGTTTCGCTGCTTCAGAGTAACACAACATCACCATGACTCTTAGTATAAAAAAACTTTTTTAAAGAAATCTTTGTTAGGTTTAAAACCCGAAACGGTGCTGATAATGGCGTGTTTTGCGGTTTTTCTCTGTGGGAGGAAAAATCGATACATATACAAACCTGACCTGAATCGAACCAGGGTTACATTGGTGAGAAGTTAATACTCTACCCATAACACTACCCCGACACCTCATCATTTTTAAAGTTAGTGTTACGGTTGAAGTTGTTACCGTTTCTTGTAAAACACTTTGAAAATACTTGTAAATCTACAGCCCAAGCTAATAAAGCAATCACATCACTATTATCGTTGTACTCTTCCTTCGAAACAGCAATTTTGGATTTAAAAAGATCACCGAAATTAAGCCCTTAAAACTTGTGTAATGATACAAGCCCGTTTGGCACTAAGTAAAAAGTTGAATAATGTGTCACATATATGGTACTACCTCCCCCCTAGAGCTCCCCCTCAGCACCACCACAGTGAATCAATCACGTCTGTACGCAGCTCAACAGATTCTAACTGTTGACTGTGCCACAGACCCCTCCCCCAAACTTTTACTGACCTTCACTTTATCCAAGTATGTCTGGTTGTTGTACCACAGGTTCTGAAAGGTGACTGTATCGGGGCTGCCTTTATAGAAACTCCAAAGCCACCGCTGAAGGGGAAGGCATGAAAAGAGAAGTTCAGAAGCTGTGTAGCTTCAAATTATTACATCTACTCAGTACTGATAAATGTCACCCGTTAAGGAACCTCTAAATCAAGCACCAAATAAATAAATTTTCCGTAAAAGCACGAGGCATAAATTGATACTGATGTCTCGGTATCAACTGTTTCTTCTGTAACAAAAACCAAACAAGCATTTGAACTAATTCTGAGCTCTGATCGCACATATACCTATCACTACTTATCGTTCGTCTCAACACACGCACAACTATTATAGAAACTTAACGGCTCACTGAGTGTGTCCTGTGGCAAGAGCTCGTCTTGTTGAACTCTCAATTCATGACATTTTCAAAGACATTCAAATAAAGTCAACTGATGCCTCTCTTGGTAGCTGTGCATTATATAACCTCTTTCTACCTACTGCATGTACGTCACACACAACTTAGCGAGCATTTCCGTTACCAGCTCGTTGAGCAAGTTCTGCGACAAGAACTAGCCTTGTCAAACTTTCAGTTCATGACATTTACGAAGACATCCAGATTAAGTTAAATGTCTCTTGGCTACGGTGCACAACCTCTTTCTACCTACAGTACTGTACGTCACACAAACCTCTTACATAAGAGTAAACGATCAAGTTATTACCAGCTCGTTGAGCAAGTCCTGCGACAAGAATTGGTCTTGTTGAGTTGTGTAATTCATGTGCATAGGCATCCCAACATGGTCAGAAGATGCTTCATTCGGTGACTGTACCCAAAAAGCACGGAATGTGGACTCTTTGGTTGGTCTGTAGGTGTCATATGGAGCTGCAAACATAATGACTGATGTTACTGAAAATAAACATAAACGTGATAACGATAACGATACTGATAACGTATTACAGCACCAAAGTGTATCGATCCTTGAAATTCTGTTCGTCAAAGGAGTTTCTTTGTCAAATTAAATCGCTTTGAGTATGCATGAAATGCACACGCAGGGCTCAAGAGTCACGTTCGTCAGTTCGGTGAAATTCTCTGTAATTACAGAGATTCCTTACCTACAACCAGGTCTGAGCAGGATTCAAAACTTGTGTTCTCCAGTCCAGTGAAGACGATATTCATTCTGTAATTAGATGGGTTCCTTACCTACAATCATGCCCAAGCAGGGTTCAAGAGTCGTGTTCTCCAGCTGCATCCTGATCTGTTTCTGGTGTTGTTGCTGACTACGTATGTCCTGCACTGAAGGGTCGGGTTGGTACGTCGGGTGACTGTGGTACCAGCCCAGAACCATCAGCCCCCGCTGACCAATAGCATTGCGGATCTGTCCAATCAAACGAACATGTCAAAGATGATCAGTACATGGCAATTTATTTATTTATTTATTTATAACAAATATTTAGTCAGGGTGCTCTCTCACATAAGTGATTTTCAGAGAGGTCCTGAGTTAAAACATGTTACAAATATCAATTAAAACCGAAAATAAATTACAATGTTTTAAAATCTGACAATAGCATGCAATTAAAAATCACTTATTTACAATATCTAATTAATTTGTTCTAAATGTAAAATATGCAAGACAACACGGAGTCTGAAGGGATAAAAATGTAAAAAATTAAAAGGAATTACAAGGTATTAAAAATAATTATAAAGATTTGACTTGAACTCTTTTATGGTTTTACATGATTTTAATTTGTCGTGTAATGCGTCATTGACTGAGTGGTAAGCTAGTCTCTGTTTTCCTCAATTGCGTTTGACTTTAGGTGGACGTAACTTGTTTTATTTCTAGTGTTATAATTGTGTGTTTCTCGAAACGATTTCAAGTTTAAGGTTGACGTACAAAGTCCATTTAGGCACTTAAATATATGGACGCATCTATGGTAGCATCGTCGCACGGCAAGCTTTCTCCAACCTAAGGTGTTTAGGGCATCAGCGGCTGACGAAAGAGGAAGTTACGGTCAAGATTATTTTGGCAGCTTTGTTTTGTAGAATCTGGAGACTTTCCATTAGTACGATGTTGCCTTCAATTAATAAAATTAACATAGCAAAAAAACAGCTTTCATTCTTAACGCACGAGAGCCAGAGAGGTTGCACTAAAATAGCTTCTCAGGTGTTACAAAACACACAAAAATGTTCTCAAGTCAGATAATTAAGGAGATAACAAGAGTTTCGAAAATATAAATTTGCAGGAGTTGAAACAGGCAGAGTAGGAAAAAGAGGTCTATCGAGGGTTAGAGAAACTCAGGTAGATAGAGTAAAACGGGTGAAAACTGGTGTCAGAAACGAGACTAGTAACGTTGCATGCGACACGCGACCCTTGTTTTACCCCTGGCATATCTCTTAGTGTCAGGAACCCTCAATCAATTTCTTTTGGTCTTGGAGTACATAAATGCACTCGGACAACCTATTGCTGGAAAGCACTACAATTATATTTAAGAACACAATGAAGGACATTTAAGTTTGCACTGGTTTGATAACCACTAGTTGCAAAACAAACATTAAACACACCACTGCTCCAACTGCAAGGTGGCCAACTTAATTACTGGTTACGCTATTTCACTTGAAATTACCTCTTCTTCAACTTTTGGGGCATTTTCTTTGTCTGCAAATCTACATCTACACGGAAATGCTTGCAGAATCTTCATGTCTACAGTGGATTTAAGTGATTTTTGTTAGCAACATTTTCTAGGCAATGACTGCAAAATAATGAAAATGTGCATAGAATATCACATTTTGAAATAGCAACACGACCGGTCAAGCTAAGGTGCAATGTAAATCAACAAATTTAAAGTTTTTAGCTTCAAACTTCTCAGTGACTTGTGACATGTGGTCAAATAAACTCGCTAGTTCATTTGCACGCCAACGTGAATCGGAGAAATATGCATCGGACTGTATGCAAAATTGACCTTTTTCAAAGTCGGGTAAAGTCCATGAAGCTCAACAGAAGGCCATGCAAGTTACCGACTAACCAAAATGCAGATTGAATCGACACATACTGTACATAAATTATAGCAACATTTTAATCATCTTCAAGGATTTATACAATAAATGTAGTGCAAAATCTATGCTGCTTGAGAGTCAGTAAAAGAAAGTCACCGACTCAGTCAGGTGGCTGGGATTTCAACCCACGATCCTTGATTTGTCAGACTGTGGTCTAGAAACCCGAAGGGTCACTGGTTCAAGTTACACCCGAGTCAGTAATTCTTTTGACTGACTTGACACAACGTAGGTTTCACGCCATGTAACAACGTTTTCCTCGTATTTTGCTCACACATAATCTAGTCATTTATAACACAGTTTTATTTCCCAATTTATCTGTGCAAATTAAAAGTGACATTTCAGTGACTATATGCAGCAAAGAAAGATCAGCCATCTAGTAACGTTATTTGGCGATCTAAGCAAATTTCCTTGCGACGAAAACACCTTTAAAGGCCGTGTTACACGGGTCAACTTGCAACAACGATTTTCCGCGCAACACCGTATCGTGGAAAATTGATCCCCGTGTAACATGCCACC
>JANSTQ010213068.1:0-17405 GCA_026167885.1 Bergia puertoricense | reverse complement strand
GGTTAATTGCCTCCTTTGTACAAAGATGCACCAAAATGCTCTCATGATCTCAGTCACATCGAAAGGGGAACTCACACAACAACACACTTTGATTTAACACGACTCCATTTTATTCATTGCTTAAATGTTTCTGTACAGTTGGACAAGGTTTCCATTATACTGATTGAAATGTTAGATGTAATCAAATAAACAGCAACGAAATAATTGATTTTGTAATCGAAACCTAATCAAGAATATAATGCTATGACGGAAACTGGAACCACTTGGATTTTGCTAATAAAATAAATGGCAAAACAATCGATTGGAAGTGAATATTTATCAGGTTATCTGACGTATAACTGCAGGTTCTGTTTGCAATGTTTGAAAACTTATTGAATGGTAGAGTGTGAAGTTAGCAGCCTTGAATCTTGAAATCGCATCGCATATGGCACTTCGTTGAAGGACCACGCGTGAATCTTGCTTATGACTGGCAACTCTGTTGCAAATGGGTCCAGTTTCTAAGCTGCCCCGGTTGTTCAAACACTGGATAGTGCTACCAAGTGGACTAATTTTTGTCTAAAGAATAAGCTAAGAATTGAGTAAATCTTACCCAATAGATAAGGATGTATCTGTTGGATAATGCTAACCAGTCACAACAACCGTGGACCAGGGTAGCCGAATCTTCTTTTTGTGGAAATGAATGAAAAGCACTAAATTTATAATATAAATCCATATTACCCACTTCCCCTCCCTTTAGTTACATTTGGCCTTAGGCAAGGTTTAGGGAGGGGTAGGTGGACAATTGATGGTTCCAATGTTTTTTTCTCGTTTACCAAAGATGTGTTAAACGTTGATGAATACTCGCCTAATCAAGTTTTACCAGAAATGAACAGATGAAAAAAGTAACAAAATGAATTAAGTGAAACCCCATGTTCAACTGGACAGTCAATTGTAGTACACTATTTTACTCAGACAGCCTCTGTTTGCCTAGAATAACTTACTGTGGCTGTACAGTTACTTGTAAATCAATTAATTACCCACAAATAATGCCCCCAATTTTGAATACATAAGCTAAATCTATGTACCTTTTTGCATTATCATTAACAGTACCCTCGTACAAAGGTTTAACACGAGTCAAGCTAATTCAGAGTTAAAACAATGAGTCGTCAATGCAATTAACTTTGCTGTAAGTGATTAAACTGTGTATTCTCCTTACCACACTAGTTACTTATTTTATGATTAATTCAACATTCAAGAGGAAATAGATTTTTACAAACTATATCAGCTATATCATATGTAGTCGAGTTCTGATTTTCACTGACATTAAATACAATGTACAAGAAACACCATCTATTCACATTGCTTGTAAAATATTGTGATCATATCAATAAATATATTACTCTTCTTTTTGGTCCCAAACTTAAACAACTTTGAGACAGTTATTTTTTTTGCGATGCATAATAATGTATAACTATCATTTGAGTGTGATTCATGCACATATACCCATATACATGTTGCTCAGATCCCCTATAATTATTTTTCAAAGATGTACACAAAAACCTGCAAACAAGAACCTCCTAGACATACAGTATCTAAGGAAAACTTAGGGTGTTGGGTTCTTTTAAATGTGATTCTTAACTAGTGCTTTTTGAAAGAACAAAATGAAAAACTGCAATGCTGCTTCTGGCAGTATGCAGCATTCACTGGGTCTGGGTAGATGCCAGAACATATCAAAGAAATGTCAGGTCATATATGTACCTTACCCAATATTCATACATTAATAATACATTATAACTATTATGCTTGTTTATAACTGGAATCTCAAAGAGGATCTTGAAAAAGACCTTTATATAAAAATCTGTTTCAGACAAGAGACTAATCAAGATTTTATATTTTAGCCTCGGACTCTTAATTCTTTAGGTGGCTCTTGTAAGCAGGTTTTACTGTGACTTCAAACTCATCCTTATTTCTTGAAAGTCTACTGCTTCTCATAATGAGAATGATGCAAACGTGCAAGGCAAATCATCAACTGGACTGTAATAGCCAAAGTAATACTGATTTAAAGAACTGCAAACAATTATTATTATTATCTGATCAAAACAGGTGAATGAATAAATAAAATATAATAATATCAATCATATGTTTTGCATTATCTTGGTATCCATTCAAGTAAAATAATAACTTGATGTCAATCTTAAACTGAAATATATTAATCTGAAAATAAACGTATCTGCTTTGGTACTATAGTTTCTCTGTATGGCCATAGTTCCCCTACACTATTAAAATCAAAGGAAGTGATGCGAGAACCATACACAAACTTTGCTGTAGTTTTCAAGATTGTGGTGACGATTTGGGTAAAGTATTCAATACTTGTTCGAGAAATTCAAAGACGGCGGCACATCAACAGGTCTTTCTCATTCCAAACAGTCACAATAACGACCCATGAAAGACAAAGTAGCCGCAACATAAAATTTAAAATATCAAAGTAATGACTGTCCAAAAATATGATTTAAGTTCAAGATAGATTTTTCATTTTCTTCGCCAAGAGATAGCACCAGACAAATGAAGTTTTGATTCAAGTTTTTGAACTTCTGCTTATTTTTTTATATAAGCAGATAATGGTTCTCACATAACTTCCGTTGACTGTAATAACTAAATTTCCCCTGAGCTTTACCTCAATCTTTGTATAATTTTGCTGACAGAACCTCCCCCGCCCTACAATGGAAATCCCCATCTTAAATATCTCTTCATAAATATTAATTTTCTCTTACTAATTCATATATCATTCCACCATAGCAATAACTTACCCAATTAATAACAACATTTTTGGTAATCTTTTTGAAACTCGTTTTCTAGAATTTTCAACTCCCAAAGCATAATAGTCATTATTTGAGTTTCTTTGTATATCTTAATAAATCAAAATAATATTTGCTTTTGAACAAAGCAATATAATTTTAACATTGAATCAATTATATTGACCAATGAAAAGTGGATCTATGGTCTCCAAAGGACACAACCTGTGGTCCTGTTTCCACTCTGGAGCCCAAAATTAAAGATTTCAGAAAAGTTCCAAATGAAAACTCATATTGAGCTTTGAATCCCTGAAAGCATGTTCCTGACTGTTTGATAGCAAATTAATTTAACCCAACCTTTACCACCTGGAGGTGAATGGGCTCCCCAAGACAAATTCCAGTGATTTTACTTTCCCCTCTGAGTTGATATTTTAACTTTCATGTAGCACCAAAAAACCCACTTAAAACGAACTGGTCTAAGAATGAATGTTCTTACCCCCCCCCTCAAACACACACACACACACCTTTCTGCTGGGCCTATAAAAGTATATACACTAATTTTCTTGTTCCATATCTGCTGTATTGAAAGAAACCACGAATCTTGCACTGTGTGTTATACTTGTTGTCTAGTATAAATTTCATATCATAACTTATCAATAACTTTCTTGCTTGTCACAGTAATTTGCAACTATGAAATTCTGCTGGACTAAAATAATTTATTTAAATAATTTATTAGAGTGCAAGTTGGAGCATTGGAATTATACATATCATTTATAGATATAAAGAACCTGAATGGATTTGGCTTTGCTGTGGATATTTGTTTCTCATAGGGGTGGGGTGTGGACTCTAATCAATGGGGATGGTATTACTGTAGCTGAATGCTCATTAAAAATGCTATTTGTACACACCTCTTCAGACCCTTCACTAAGTGAACTACTTTAAAAAGTCTTATCAAGATTTTTGTGATGTTTTGTATTTCATTTATATGTAATACAATCAATCATGTTCAGAAGATTTATGCTGTAATCCTGCATATCGCACAAACTTTGATTTTATATGTGTAGCACCAAAAAGTAGTGTTTTTGAGCCATTTTGGTCTGAAATCAGACATTGTTTTTGGAAATGTGGCGTATGAAAAACATTTTGCACTCCTGAAAACAGGTATCAATTTTAATGGGTTGGGAAATTCACATACATGTAATCTGGTCTGAAAATATGTCAAGATTTTATGAAATGTGCCACACTTAATTGCCACCAAAATAACTGGGGAGTATCCCCCCCAGGCCAGTATTGTAACTGGGGAGTACCCTCCCAGGCCAGTATTGTAACTGGGGAGTATCCCCCCAGGCCAGTATTGTAACTGGGGAGTACCCCCTCCCAGGCCAGTATTGTAACTGGGGAGTACCCCCCCAGGCCAGTATTGTAACAAAGAAAACAGAATGGTTGGGCCTGCAGTTGTATCTAGCTTGAAATGAAAAAGTTATACTGTCCTCTGTCAGACAGCTAGGCTAATATTAGTTTCTATCCCTCATTGAACAGGTCTCTATATTTCATATACTGTACAATCTGTTCTTATAATATTTCACTAATTAAATTATATAAATACATGTAAATCAAATTTGTGTAACTGCAGGAAGCTAAAGGCAACTGAGATGTGTACCTGTATAATATGTTATATGCTTGTGTGTTGGTTTTAAAAAGTGCATAAAAATTAATATCATTCACTTTGTTAGGCTTTCAACAAAAGCATTTTGGCGCTTACAATTGTAGGTGTTTGTTAAACAACTAAAAATTTGTTAATACTGGTTATCTTACTGTCCCAGCTTAATGTTCCCAAACCTTTAGTGGAAACTTTTTGAGTGTAACATGTCAGCAAACCAACTTGCTGTCCTGCTTCCTTTTGGTTTAATTAGAATAACATAAATAAATAAGATATTTTCATTAAATAATTCTGCAAACAAATTAATTAACTTTCATGTTAACAATAATAATATCAATGGGGTGTTCTCTAAATTACATTTCGATTGTGCATTCTACCCTCTAAATGCAAATAAATGTGTCTGATATATTTTTTTTACAAGAAAAATGTGAGCATGTACAGTGATTTGAATTCCAACTGGGTAATCATAAGTAATTATAAAAGTCTATTCCAGAAAAAATCCACATCTTTATTGGGTAAGCAAGATTTTGTAAATTCTCCTGTCACCAGGATTTCCAGAGTGCCTTTAAAATAGACCATTCCTTGCCAGCAGGACGCCCACCTTCAAAGACCACCCTACCCCTTTCCTTCTCACAGCAGGATTGAGAGGCTACACACTGAACTGTTATCATTTTGCATATCCAAGGTGCAGGTATTTTAGGCCTTGCAATCCACAGCATTTGAAAGGCCCTATGACTCAAATGGTATTCTCACCAGCTGGGCATTCAAATACTTTAAGGAAATATTTATTTTCTGGATGTATTCAGACAAAAACTTGGCTAATTTTTTTCCAATTACTTTCCGTAGTTCCTTGTGTTCTGCCTGGAATTCCCATTAGCCATGGGTCTTTCTAGGGATTGTGAATTGTTTCAGGAATAACTCAGTGGCTGAACCAATGATGTAAACCAATTTTAAAATATAGTAATGTAAGAGCTGAATTACTGAATATATTATAATGTAAATTTAACTTTCCCAGATTCTGTTGTGAAACACTTTTGGTTATGTTTACAGTCAATGGAGGTCACATGAGAACTGTAGTCAATTTGGAATTTGCTCATTATGATATTTTGGACAGTTGTAATAACATTGCAGTTTACATTATACAAAATAATCTTTAAATAAATGGGTTTTTTTATTTAAAATTTGAGCATTTTGGAACAATTGAGATGAAGAAACCTCTTTCACATAATTATTAACAAGTATTCAATCAAGTGTCAAAGATTTGACCAAAACTTTGACAGAATCTTGACAACTACATTATCACTGTATCCCCAGGGGCCCCACTCACATATTTTAATGACAGGGGGTCTGACAGAGGTTCATATTTTATACACAAAAATATCCCAACTTCAGAATTTGTCTACCCAAAAGAATCCCTACTTTTTTAAGCATACCCAAAAAAATCCCTCAGTGTTTTTGCATCAGCAAATTTTATCTTCTGGAAAGCTAAAACATGCCAACTTCAACTTTGGTTTTGGTCAATCTCAGAAATATCCCGTAATACCACACAAGCAGTAAATTGCGCTTATGTTATTGTTGATTTGAGATGATGAAAAATACAATACCCAAAAAAATCCCTGTGTTTTATTCATGACCCAAAAAAATCCCTGCATCTTTCATAGACCCAAAAAAATCCCTTTTGGCCAAAATTTCAGACCCAAAAAAATCCTTCGGGCCCCCCTGTCATTAAAATATGTGAGTGGGGCCCCTGGGACTGTATCACTCCCATTGACTGTATAATAATTACAACTTCAATATACTATTTCTTTAAACTGTTGGGGCAGTACCTTGGGTACACTTTCTCATTAGTCACAGTCAAAGAGCATACAAGCTCTTGAGTTCTAACTAAATATTTTACTATTAAACCTGTAAACTGGTACATTTTTTGTCAAATACATGTTCAAAACCAGTCTAAACAAGTCTAGAGATCTCTGCCACACATAAATGTACTTGTTCGTCAAACAAACATAACCAATAAATTTATACAATTTAACACATGTACAACATATGAAATATATTTAAATAAACGATTTCATCAACTAAAATCCGACTCATTCATTTTTGAACAAAATACTGATGCTACAGGACATATCTTTCACAGAAAGCAAAATAAATAACTAAACAGCAGGCTGTTCAAGGTGACCTTTTTTGATAAATATGGAACACTACTAAACTTGCAACTTAATACCTCCAGGGGGTATTCTCTATAGTTGGAGGTCGAGCTGCTCGTCGTATTTTTTAGGGGTTGAAATTGGCCATACAGTAAGTTTTAGGGGTTTGGTTGGTATTTGGTTGGCCTGGTATTTTTAGGGGGAATCTGAAATGGTAAATGACATTTGGTTCATGTTTGGGCTTACATAGAGCCTATAGGATTGATATTATCCAAATACTTGGTATTTTTCACTGTTTACTAAATAAAGGTATCTTGTGACCAAAAAGGCAGTATAATTATTTTAGGCTACTGGTAGTCCATTTTCCAGCTAAAGGATTTTTAGGATATTTTTCCAGTTTCTTCGATGAGCACCTCTGATATTCGACATAGGGAGGACCCCCTCGGGCTTAATACAAGTAACTAATACCTGTATGACCACAGCTCTGAACTTAGGATAAATCTTGTGAGTAAAGTCAGGATCAGTAGGTCTTCTTGGTCTACACTCTTCAATGAGTATGTGACAATGACTGAGGAAGAGTACTGTAAGAAGCTTGTGTATGTGTGTATTTATTCACTTCCATGTCACTTCATGCTCTTGATCTCTTATTCTCTGTGTCAAATTCTGAAACAAAAATAGAACTACATTACCCCACTATTACTAAGTTTTAAAGTGCACCTAAACGCAAAAAATGTTTTTCCCCCAAAAAATTAAGCATATTTTTTGGAGTATTTTGGTGCAAAAATTTTTTGATTTGGTTAAATCCTCGAATTTTTATGTGTTTTCGAAGTGGTAAAAATTTGCGTAAAAAAGCCCTATGTTGGTCCCACAACCGAGTCTTGGGAGGTATGGGTCGAGTTGCTGTTGTGATGTCAAATCGAGAACTTCGCTGCATGTTGTAACACATTTCCGAGTCTTCAGAGTCACATTTATTCTCTGAATTGGACGATGTGTTGGACATTGTCAATTTAAGAAGCAAGGTTATAAATAACCTGAGAAAGAAATGCAACTGCGAAGCCATCGTTCTCGATTTGACGTCACAGCGCCTCACTCTCCCCAGACTCCATTTGCGTGGTCATGGGCCATTTTTAACTCGAATTCAAACGGACACAAAAAATCGAGGATTTAACCAAATCAAAAAATTTTTGCACCAAAATACTCCAAAAAATACGCTTAATTTTTTTAGGGGAAAACATATTTTGCATTTAGGTGCACTTTAAGTACAATGAAAACTGTCTCCATTTAATTTAGCTTTATTTTATTTTATCTTATAAAAGATGACCTTGCAAAAACCAAAAATGTCCTAACTGTTAAACCAATTGTTTAAAAAATATTATAAAACAATTAGCATTATTTTGTGTCTCTTGAAAAGTACAAAGTAACACAGTTCTACAATCATGCAGCTTTTCTTGAAATTCCTGAGTGGACTACTACAACTAATATATACTACTACTACTACTAGTACTACCACTGCAACTACCACTACCACTACTACTAAGTACTACTGCTACTCCTTCTACTAATAATAATAATAATGCCAAACAAAATTATATCTGTGGTTCTGGTCACCTGATCCACCCTAACTTTTTTATCACTAAATTGTTAAGCTTTAACTTTTTATTGCCTTTTTACCTGAATTTTTCTTTCTTTGAGTCAAAAGGTTTTTAAAAACTCAACACCAGACAGGTTTCAACAGTTATTAAGTATTTTTTGTTAAAGGAATGAGTATACTCTACATGCAGATCAAATTATTACTGCTTGTCTTCCAGGCTGTGGCATAATGAAATTTATTGCTTTTTTAAAAAATTTGGTCACAATCAGGATAAAATATTAACAAAACTAAAATAATAATACTGAACAGTATTTTTTGCATCTGGCCTAATAATAATATTAATGATAACAATAATAATAACAATAATAATAATAATAATAAATTCAATATTTATATCATTATTTTTGTATCATTATTTTATTATTTAATAATAAAAATGTTCAGATGCACTTTTTAACTACAACAAAAATCTGTGAAATAGTATATATTAATAAATTAAAGTAAATATCAATAAAAAAATAAAAGCTATGAGTTAAAATATTGTCTTCAAATTTATGGTCTTAAAGGATGATGGAAAACAAGTATTTTTGATGGCACTTTGTTGACTGTTTCCGAGTGATAGATTCGAGAATGAAAAGGCACACCAAGTGTTTTAAGACAACAGACAGGAGGAAATGTCTGCAGTACATTGTACAGCATGGGTCCACTGTCAGAGCAGAGGGAGTAATTCAATGAACGTTCAGATAGATATTATCTTTGATATAATAATTATTATGTAGTACATGTAGAAGTATACTGTTCCACAAAAAAATCAACATATCAGCAGTTTCATCCAGAGTACCAGTGCACACACAAGGGATGGGCCAAAGTTTGAAATTGGTTGAACCAGTATGACTCATCCAAGATTATGGATGAACGCTCACTCGTGCTCAACAGGATTTTTACACAACTTCTTCAGTCTTTTCTCATGAGAAAATGAGTAACAGCAGACTGTGTTATTGAAGTAAAACTGACACATCAATGTCCATAAGCCTTTAATTTGAAAAAAAAATCCATTGCAAATTTTAATTATTGAACATTCTGACAACATATTGACTTCTTGAATTAATTTTTCTGTCAGTAATGCATTAAAACATCAACTTCAATGAGCTCTAACCTTATTATACTAACATTTAATGTAAAAGCTAGTTTGTTGAACAATGAAGCCTATTACTAGCTGTTAAAATTGGCTTTTAACTTTGATCTTTATGATTACAAAAACTGCAAACTTCAAAATCTAAAATTAATGTAAACACAAATTTCCATAAAAATTCATTTAGAAATGCTTAATGTACAATTTAGCGATACTGAATAAATTTTCCTGAAATCAACAAATACTGTAGATGCAATCTTGAAATTCATGTATTTCAAGAATTCAAAACTTTACTTGCACAACACAAATAAGGTACCTAAAGTAATTGATGTAATTTCTTAATAAGAAAATGTTCTCAATATTGGTTCAAGTGATATCATGTAAGTTCTCCTAATGGCTATGTAACTGACATTTTATAAAACCTTTTAACAAACAACATAAAAGCAGGCCACCTGAAAACAACTGATTAGAATTATTTTCTGTAAGTTATTCATAATATGCAGAACACAGGTAAAACATGGCCACACTTGACTTGTGTGTTTCATAAAACATAATTTTATAAGTTGCATGTGGAATCTTTTTCAGAACTATTTGTGTACATCTGTAACTCTGAAAAGGTGAACCAAAGTTATTTCTCACTTAACCGTGTTATTATTCATGAACAAAATAATTATTATACATGTAGTCTTAATTAGAAAGCTCATAGTCCTTATAAATATACATGTCTGTAAGTAGTGGTGTTAAAATGTTGTGATAGTTAAGAAGCAAGAAAAAGTACAAGTAGCATCAAAAACACCAAAACCTGTTTTTATGAAAGCCGATGTTTACATGTACTATTTGAGAAAGATACAATATGTAAATTATTTAATTTATAAAATCATGGATTGTATAGTTTTAGTTACTAGTTTGGTAAAAAACAAAAATGGTAAATACAACTGTATTTTGTAGTGCTGCCATCTTGTATTATCTTTTGTCACTTCTCCACCTCCTTCTATATTTAAAACTATATACGAAGAACACAAGCCACTATTAACTGGATCAATTTCTAAATTTTGCTCTTATTTTAGTAACAAAGGTGGTTCTGAAGTCAAATAACTAATTTGTAACCCACAATTTTACAAAAAGTTGAGAGAAAAGAAAACGTCTAGCTTCTTCAATATAAATAATGATTATACATACATTATACATACTACACTAGACATCTCTTATCTTCAAATGATAAAGCATGAATAGTCATGAATTGGATATCTATAGGCTCTTATCAATTTAGGTTAAATGTCACAGTTGTTTGTCTCAGGAACAGTGATAATTTAAAATAAGCTGTGAACTGACCTACAGATAAGACCAGTCTTTATGTACGACAAGAAAAGAGAATTATGGCATCTTATTCCCATGACTTTTTTAATTTGACAATTTAATTCATACAGTCACCAATCAAATATATTCACCTGGCTGACTATGCACATGAAGTTCTTCAACTCCAGATGTCCAATTCTTCCTTTCAGTTCTTCCCTTTTAAAATCTATTACTTTGTTCCAAACTGGTGACTTACTCAGCTAATGTGGCATAAACTAAGCACTCGCCAATATTTTTAGAGGCTAAACTAAGTTTTTAAAATTTTTTAACACTTCAATTAAAACAGTAGCCAACAAGTTAGTCGGAGTGGTTATAAAGATCAATGCAAGATGAAAGGAAAAATGATGACCAGCAAGCTGCCATCACACATGCTGACCATCGAAAGCCTTTGTGGAAGCTGAATTTCATATGAAGTGAATATATGAATATTATATGACAGTATTGTTATATAACTTGGATTAATTCCACCCATTAAAACTCCTTGCAACTCTTTTGAAGATGGCTATTTTATGGGTTAGATGCAAAACTTGTTTTAATTATTAATTATACACAAATATATATATATATATATATATAACTAAATAATACAAGATCGCTGATTCAGAGTAACTGACACAATCTGGTTAAAAATCAAAAACTTGTGATGACACAAGAACTGCTTCAAAGCCAATTTAAGATGGTTAAAACAGGTTGTGAAATTTGGATATGTTCCAATGTTTGGGAATCCCCATAAACAAAAATATCCCAATTGCCAGCAAATTCTGTATTTATGAAATTTTACATGTACTAAAATAATGTGAGAAGATTGGCATGTCATTTAAAGAAATGGCATGAAACAGTGGTATCTGAATTCCCCATTTGTACCATAATTATAGTGGAAAACTGGAAACAAAACTGAGATGGCATTTAACGTAGCCAGGAAAATTACTGCTATGAAAACAGATGAAAACAATCATCTTTCACAACAGACTGATAGCATACAGTTCTCACAATCAATTGCAGTATAATCTAGTACATGTAAATACACTGTATGCTTGTACAAAATTTTAAATATGTTGTTAAAAGCAAAACACTTTTTACAAATCATAATTTGAAGGGAAAAAAAGCTTTAAGGACTCTCTTGGTTTTAGAAATGAGTTTAGGTAATTTTACAGTAGATTTAATGTTGAATCCAAATTATACTTTTGTCAGAATCAAGGCAAATTAGTCAAAACAACTAAATATTTTGTGGATTATATCTTAAGTAAAGACTCTAAAATGAAAATGAAATGTACCCAGCAACTGACTACAATTCAAAGAATGTAGAAACACCTATGATCAAAAGAATAACAAGTTTGTGTCAACTTAACTGGCTGACAGGTTCATCTGTGCATTTAAATTACCTTGAATGTGTATAAAATATTTTTGTTTTCAACAAAGTGCATTAAACACTTGCATTAAAAAGCAGCCTTAAACACCAATAAATATTAAACCTGTTAAACATGTTTTAAACTTTTTTCCTTACCTCTTGTTTCTGAATTTTGTTTCTAGTTAATTTGCAGTACAGCAAGTTGATCTTCAATCTCTTGTTTACGTGTTAGTTTTTTCAGCTGGTCACAATCTAGTTGGGCTCCTCCGAGCTTCTTCTCTTCTAATGACAGAACTTCATTCAATTTTTTCCTCAGTTTACGAATCTGCTTGTCTTTCTCTGACTTGGTACCATTGTCACTGGCTGTACTGTGGTTGGGTTGGTGGTTATACGGAATTACTTCAACATGTTGAATTTTCCTGTTCACCTGTTTGCCTGCCTCCACTTTTTCAATCTTAACAAAATGTTCAAAGTTGACTTTGGCCTTTTCTACTTTCATGCCATTCTTTGAAGATACACCTGGCAAACGTTGTTTAAGTTGTTGTTTGGATGAACTTTTCTTCATGTTGCCCCCATTAACAGTTTGTTCGTCATAAGTTGGACCAAGATTATCAATTTTAAGAGAGTAGCTGTTCTCTTCAACTGACCCACTGTCTGAAGGCGTTGAGCTGGTGGTGCTGTTTGAATCTGTGTCTGTACTATTGTGACCACTATATGAATTGTATGAGTGGTAGTTGTTGTTGTTGTTGTATCTTGGATGTGAATAGGATCCTGGGTACCCTCTGCGCTTGTATGATCGATGATAATGTGGCCGATGACGATAGTTTCCACCATAATCATAATTTATACCATGGTTTGGACCTGGTATAAATCCGCCATTGGCTTGAACTGGTTGTGGGAAAACATAGGGCCCATGTGCGTAAGGTGGTTGTCCTGGTACTGCCGGTATCATTGGGTACCCATTTGTGAATGTGACATATGCATGCGGTATTCCACCAGTGTGGTATCCTGTACCAGGTACAGCAAAGTGCTGTGGGATATATGCTTCATATCCTTGATTCCACTGCGGTGGGCCATACATCTGACTCAAGGTCACTTGGTACTTTTCTTGCATGCACGACTGATTCTCTTTTCCTTGACTGATTAATTTCAAGAACTCCTCCTTCTCTTCCTGGGATGGGACAAACTTCTTGTAGTCAAAATGAACCACTTGTGTTGCCTGATCAAAACTCTCGGGGCCATTTCCTGCTTCCGCTGTAGACAATTCACTTTCTGAAGAAGCCGTGTCCGACTCCGATTGTGACAACTGCCTCTCGATAGCCGCATTGTGGTTTGGCGGTTGTTCGGCGACCACAACCGAGTTAGAAGTCTCAGAATCTTCAACCACAAACTCGCAACGACCATTCACTTGTTTAGCCGCGATCTCTTCTTTTTGAGTAGGAGTATCACTAACCCTTTCGTCGTTTTGTTGCTTGATAGAACTATGATTATGTATTCCGCCTCCTTCGGGCCTTCCATTCACGCATCCGGTCGACTCAATGTCCGAAGCGAAATAAGAATCGAAACCCGATCCATTTTCCTTCCCTTTGGGTTTACTATTCGCGCCATTTTCCTTTTGTTCGTCCGCTGCCTGGTGTTGGTCGCTGTCGACTTCAAAATCGTCGGGTTTATCAGGGCATGTTTGTTTGTGATAGTTCAATTCTGGGACATAGATCGTATGATTCTTGTTAAAAGGACATATGGCCTTCTCTGTGACACTGAAGTTCTTTCTACAATTTCCCAAATGTCGCGCCATCCGTGAGAAGCAAACTTGGTGACTTGAATCATATGGGCATTCAACTATCCGATCGTCAGCTTCCAAATCATTTTCTTCTTCATACATGATACCCAAGCGATGAAAGTTTCTTTCAATTCTCCCCGACAAATAAATTTCACCCGAAGTCAGCTGTTCCCCAAGAGCAATCACTCAACTTTCTGAGTTGGAAATTTTTTATTTGTTCCGTTCGCACATGCGCATTGCCTCCCTCCCACCTGTTTTCTGACTCGACCCAGGTTTTTCCCCATGTCAGATCCGCATAACTTATTTTAAGATGCAACACCTCGTTTTAGGTATGACTATAAATAAATACTAAACAGATATTACTTCCTCTTCACAAATAGACGGGGAAAATATATTGTCTCGAGGTGCGTATGAGAAAAAGTATATTTTGGTTTGGTTCCCTTTAAATCTAAACTTGAGAAGAAATTATTTATAAAAATCGGCTGACGAATGTGTTTTAATTATTTTAAAGTATTATATCCGGTCAAAGCCGAGCAATACTATATGCGTTTTAAAATGGTAATACTAATAGTCTGAAATGGCGTGTAAGTGATATTCAACGCATGATATGCGAATGCAGTTGATGGTATTTCTTAGTTTCTAGGGCTTGAAAAACAACTTTACATTGAAACGTAACTCGTTTGCGGCGGAAATAGGAAAGAAAACTGATAGAATTTAAAATTATCCAGATCAGTAAATGTCTTGAAATTCCAGTCCATATTCAAGCAAATTTGATAACGAAGTAGTTAAAATAGAATCCTTGACATACGGCTTTACTGGACTGTTCTCTTGGCTGTTCAAAGATTGATTGCTCTCAAAAAATAATGCCAAATGATTTAAAAATTGTTGCTATCACACCCTAACTCTCGTCAGAAATATTATTTTTAAATAAGTTGAAGGATCAAAATCAAAGTTCATTATTTGTAGAACCTTCAACAGATATCATTTCTCAATACTTCTTCCAGCTACTTCATTCGAAGTGTCACAAAGTGGAATTGAAACAATGCAAGTTTCGCGGTTTCGAATTAGTAATTGCTTCCTGTCGGTTTGGTAGATACAAGTACTTCAACGTTTCTTATAGCTTACAACCGATATCAGGGTCGATTTTAATTCTGTATTTTTACAACCTCCGACTTCAGTCAGTAAAAATAGAATTTTTGTTTTTCAAATGTTTTGCCTCCTATGTGTTTGTTTCTGAAATGATGGACACAGTTTATGCTAAAACACGACAGTTTAAAAATGTTTTCTCTTTTAACCAATCAATTATTTTTCAAAAGCTCGGGTTTACCTGATTGTTGCATAAGAACTGAACACTAACGGAGACGACATCGGAGATGATCGAAGAGTCTTTCCGCAATTAACCACTAATAATAACTTGTTACTACTCTTGCTGCCTTGACGCGGAACTGAGGAAAAAATTGCAGTGAAAATGTTAATTTTAGGAAGATAATTTTTCCGTAGATCACGTAGTGTCTTTTGAATTTATTTGAATTGGCAGCTGGTCACTTATTTCATTTGATCTTTTCTACTGCATCATCATAAATGTGGAGACTTCATATGTTTAGGTCTCTGTATAACATTGAAAAACAAACCAAGGACGCAATTTAACCGACAATCAGCCACTCATCGCCGATGTATAGTCTACTGATTTCCGAATTATAATAACGCGAGCGGAAGTGACGGGACCTTATTGTAAATATCAAACCAAATTATTTTCAGGCTGAATGTTTTTTACTTAACCGAACAGAACCACTGAATAGAAAAATCAATTATATAATTTAATGAAATATTCAACGTGTAGTTTTAACGCTTTTATTTCAGCAATTTTGTTTGTAATAGCGCTTTTAATTCTTCACCTCATGCTGTTTTTTCAAAGATAACTGGCAAGTTAAAGTTTAGAAATTTTCGACTCTCAGTCGACGTTGAGAAATGATTCAAACTGATTATTTCGACTCTCGAGATAAACAAAACAAAATACTAGTTTTTGAAAGAGCTGAATGGTTCCAAACCTTAATTCCAACTCTCATGGATTCGCTGTGACTGGACTCTCGAGTCTCGGATGCCATCTCACGGTGTCATGAATTTAACCGTTTAGTCGGTTCACAGTGAGCAGAAATTCCTGAAACGCCAAACCAAAGTCGATCCAAATTATACAATATATATGTATATAAATGTGGTCATTTGAAGCCTTTTATGTAAATCTCCAGGTCTGAGATGCCAATCTCAAGGGGATTTTTTCAGTTCGTTTCTCAAATATCCTCCTCTTGAGGGTTTAAACCCGGGGTTTAAATTTCTGAGGTTTATAGTTTCGTGGCGAGCTAGCTGGATTTATCATTTGATGACGGGTAGGGCTCTTCATCGATAGAGACAAGGCCGTAGGAAGTCCCATTTCTTTTCGATCGGGGATGGGGAAGGTTGAAGAATGAATATGGCAAAATAGGATTTTGAACTGAGTATAACATTTTGCTGTTTCACACGCGCCGAAAGACGGGGGGACGGGTCTGCCCGGTTCTTCTTTTCCTGCGGCCCTGAGAGACAATGGAGAGACCATTTCAAATTTGCATCAAATTTGTGAAAGGTAATTAAAAAACAACTGAAACTTTTGCTTGAAAGGTCGATAGAAGGGAAGTTTGGAAGGTAATTTAATTGAAAGCTAATTTAAATGAGAGCTGAAGGAAGACCAGGTTGGTGTCTATTCTTACGGTCCGGCTGAGGGACCATTTCACGTTTGCACCACACTTGTGAGAGGCAATTAAAAAATGAAAACTAAAATTTGAGAGCAATTTAGATGACAGCCTGAATGCGGACCAGGGTGATGTCTAGAAGATCTGACTCGATATCTTATGAATGACAAACTAGCACCAATGGCGGACATAGTTTTAAAACAACAGAATTTGGAAAACAAACTGCAAAGTGCTTGCAGAAAACGACCCGGTTTGTTTGGATATCCAATGGAAAAGGACAGAGTAGATAAACGACCAGGCAAACATGCCGACCAGTCAAGTTCACGTGTGTATTCATTGGAGTATCCGTAAAATTTTTAAATGCTACTTAAAGGCTTTAAGTTTGCTACCCTGACCCCAAAACATCTTACAAAACATAACAGTTGAGAGAAACTGAGGAAAACGCTAGTTTTTCAGCTGATCAAAACACCTCTTCTCCCGAAGTAGAAAGCCTTTTATCTCATTTTATCTAAGTGAGCTCGATGCAGCTGCCTACCTTAATTTTTTACGCAGAAATCTAAACTTGAAAGCGAGAAAACCGTTTTTGACTTTCCGCTCTGCCATGGAGAAGGGGGATTTCATTTTCAGACAGTTTATGTAAAAAATATATACATATACATATCCTGTATTGTCCGCTTCATAGCTACTTAGGGACGGGGGAAGCTTGATATCGTGGGGGAGGGGGGTGAAAACCTAAAAGGAATTGCACAATCCGAGCCGGACATGCGCATAGATGAAGAATGGTTTGGGTGAACAGAGGATTACTTTTGTAAAAAGAACTGGAGCTAAAGTTTGATCGACATAAAAAAATTTGCACACAAATCATTTCGCATCCCCCCTACATACGGCAGTATA
>JANSTQ010212957.1:0-17405 GCA_026167885.1 Bergia puertoricense | reverse complement strand
GTACGAATCCATATTAGGAAGTCTTGCGCAAGAATTCCATTTTCTCGAGGAGAAAACACCAAAAAACAGAAAAAAAAAACCGAACCCATTTTACAACTGGTTTGTCCACAGGCAACCCAGTAATAATCTGGAACAAATCTGTCGAAACTTCAAACGTTTTTAAATACATCTTTATATGTGATGGTATGACCATGAAATATACCCGTATCAAATAACATTATTTGCCAAGGTTTGTCATAGTTCATATGTACTCATGTAGAGTGTATTCCTGCATTTGGCAAAATCAGTTAAGTTATAAATGATATCTCTCTTTCAATGCTGTAATCAATGACAAGAATCCTGATTCTGTTTTTTTAAAAAGTTACCGTGAACCTGCAATCGCCAGAATGTGATGAGCTCATGTGGCATTGTGGTCCAGACAGCATGGCGTGGGAATGTTGCCCTTAATTGGCTCGGAAGAAAAAATTAACTTCAGCGCGTCTTCTTGTTTTGTTTTTCTTTATTTTTATTTCAACAACAAACCCGTCTTTTGCTACAGACAATTTTAAAAGTTTACTCATTCATATAAAGACGGTCTTCTTAAAATCTGGCCTTGACATACACACATTTCTTGTTTTAAAAAGTTTAAAATGTCACTGAGAAACTGTAAAATGTAACTGGAAAATGTTACTTGTGTTATTTTCAAATTATTAAAAGATCGCACGCCATCGCACACCTACATCTTGCGAGGCGTGTGATGTACCACACGTCTGCATTTATTCTCAGTGAGGGGCCTGTAAAATTAATATTCAACAAACCACATTGGATAGGACAACCTTGGTTCGTAACCTGCCATAGCCTGACAGTCAGCTTGGGTTTATGTACTGTGAGTAAAGCTTGGTTACTTTTGTACAACAGAAACTTGTATGATTTTGGTTTTTTTGTTATAAACAGTACCAGTGGAGACTGTAGTGAAAACTGAAGGCTGTGTATTGAAAGTATCCCCAAAGAAAGAAAAACGAGAGTCAACAAGCAAGTATTGCACAAAAACAAAAGGGAACAGCAAAATAAATGTTAAAAATGTTCACATGGGCAAGGAACCAGAACTTACCAGGAGGCGCCCAGTCAGACAATCTAGCAGAAAAGTATTTGTCGACTCCATTTTGGAGTATGAAGTAAGTTTTGGTGTGAAAGATCAAAAATGTAACAGTTGAGTAATGTACATGTACTCAAAATAGAATTAATTTATTGATCATCCAGATGATCAGCTCTTGCATGCTAGGAATGCCTGACTGAATTGATCATATGGCACCATCCCAGAAAACCTCATGTACACAAAGTGGTCTCAAAATGGCTACCATTTTAAATTTCAGTTGTTGGTTTTAAAACAGTTCTAAGTACTATCAAAACTCATTGGATCGATTATTTAAATGAGGTCTAAATCTTAGCCAGTGTCTAAATATTGTTTATAACATTTTTAAACAAAATATTAATGCAGGTTAAGATTTAGACCTTGTTTAAATAAACTACCCATTATGTTTAAATACATTTATCGGCTAAAGTTGTAGATGGGCTAAAAAGCAACTTTTTTGTTGACTGCATTTACCAGAACTTGACTGTTTAATATTTTATTTCATGAAATTTGTTTATTCAGCAAAATGAGAAAACAATAGTGATTATTACTTATCTTGCAGCATGTTCTGGGATGATGCCGTTTAGCCAGACCTAAAAGTGTGTGCTAATTGGCCGACTCTAAGCACGTGATAAATCTCTGGTCACCTGGATGTCTTGGCATGAAACAGAGTTTCTTCTGACTTGTAGGCTTATTTTAACTCAGACCACATAAAAAGATAGCAAGAAAATCATAAATTAAGGTAACACAGGAAACTTTTGGCCAAAATTATCTTTGTTATCTTTCACCATTTTCATGTTTTAACTATTTTAGGATTTCAATCATATATCAAAAACCTCATCTTAAAATCTATTTTAGATAGTTACAGTGTATAACAAAAAATGTATTTTCAGCAAAACTTTCAAGCTGATGAATGTTCAATATGATCTGTAAAAGCAAACTAGACAATTTAAACATATGCATAGGAATGACATGTTCAGCTTTTCTCACTGCAATCATGTACACAACACTGTCATGCTGGATTAATGAAAGTTTGTTGTATGTCCGTTCTTGTTTGTATAATTGTGTTTTCCATTTTGGATCTGGAAACATTTTTGCAGTTATAAATAGTTTTGTGTTTGAAGATAGTCTACAAAGTATTTAGTTTCATGTCATCCATAAAGGCCTTTTTGCCAGTGAGGCAAAACAGTAAAAGTACAGCTGTGTGACAGTAAGAGGTGGTGTTAGTACAGCTGTGTTGGTTTGTTCACAGAAGACAAAACACTTGACAAACCACTTGTGTTTTGTTTTTGAGTTTATAAACTGCTATGGCTGACTAATTGTATTGTTCTCCAGATTGAAGACTATGTCTGCCATGTGTGTAGTCGTGGGTCAGATGAAGATTGTTTATTGTTGTGTGATGGATGTGATGACAGTTTTCATACATTCTGCCTCATTCCACCTTTGTCGTCAGTGCCTCGGGGTGACTGGAGATGTCCCAGATGCATAGCAGAGGTAAAGCTTATGGACATTTTAGGTTGCGAGGGAGTTGTTTGGGAAAATTGTGCTGAGATTGCAAATTTTTTTCTGCCTAACAGAGCAAATGGTAAAACGTCACTGCTATAGCAATAAAAAACAGTAATGCTAAAAAGAAATGCGAATGAAGTTTGTGATATTTCCTGAGACACAGATTTAATGTTAAGTTATATTTTAGTATTGGATACATGCTATATTTGTACCAACTTTGCAGTAGTCAAAACAATGGAGAATACTCTGCAGTCTATACAAGACATCAACCACTGCCTTGACTCTAACAGAGCACTGTGCCCACTCCACATTATTTTAATGCCATGCAGATCTGCATGGAATACCTTCTCTTAGTTTTATTTGTTCAACTGGGCAAATCCCACCCCTACCCCCTCTCCCTTTTAAAATTTGTTTACAACAAGTTAAAACCTGTTTGTAATCATATAATATATTGGAATAAGCTACGGCACATTTTACGGGACTACGGTTGTTTAAATGTCCCGTGCTGATCCATGCAGTCCCATATGGGTCAATACAGGACCATCAAATCTATGAAACCAACGGGATATGGGACTACAGGATGACAGATCTGTCCTGTGGGATTGACTCACAGGCATGTTAAATTACTTTTGTGCAATACTGTAATTTAACCTTAAAATTTGTTATGGTACTTTTTTTTATCACATACACTTCAGGTTTTAATTGTTGGAATTTAGTTATTGGGTAGAAAAAAGTTTTTTCACATCCCCATTGACTATGCTTTGAGACATTTGACTGACTTACAAACTGTATACTGTGCAGGAATGCAACAAACCACAGGAGGCATTTGGTTTTGAGCAAGCCAAGAAAGAATATTCCTTGCAATCCTTTGGAGAAATGGCAGATTTATTTAAGAAAGAATATTTTAAGATGCCCCCAGAGGTAGGGCTAACAACTTTAATTTTTGTTTTCAGTTGAACACTTGTGATTAAAGTAGTGATAAAAAACTACACTTTTCAACTAAAATTGGTTGTAACTGTTATGCTCTTCATGCAGCAAGTACCTACAGATGTGGTTGAAAGAGAGTTTTGGAGACTTGTTTCAACAATGGATGAAGAGGTAATAGAAGTGTGTTTATAGTACAGGCAAATCAAGTCTGTCAAATGAAAGTATTGTTAGTTGCTAAGAGGCATTTTGTTAGTTTTGTTAACTTTAAGAACACATCATTGAAACAAACATGAAATCAATGTGAAGATGATTTTTGTGTTTCAGTGGAATACAATTTAGATTTAGTCATGTCAAGTCATTCAGGCTGCTAAAGTTAAAGCTTGTGGCCTTCTCATACTTCATTCACCTGTGATTTTTGGGGCTCAGACTTTATTTTTTGGCCAACTGCTGTACGCTTATTAGGAACTCTAGCTAACAGCATGTGTCTGAATTTTGCTTTAGTTTCCCCAAACAATAACTTGGAAGTCAAGGCACAGTGCTTAGTCACTAACAGATCTTGTAGAAGTACACTCCACATTTGTTTTGCTGGAAGGGCAAATATTTGCAGTCCCAACTAAATATCTGGAGAACATTATCATTAAGTACATGGATTATACTTAATGTGAACTGTAGATCTAACCAATTAAATGAATATATACAGTACTCTAGGAGCTATTGAACTTTGAAATGTAGGCAAAATTCATCTCCTTCAGAATCATTCAAAGCAAGTTACTTCATAGCCCAAGAATAGAATTACAAATTAACCTTTGCAAGGTATTGTTTTTCCTAGGAGAGATTAAATAACTTTGATTTATAAAATGTGTGTAATAAAACTTTAAATTTATAGCTTTGCTATTGTTTGTGTGCAACCTGTCGGATGTGCACAATTATTTATCTCCCTTCAAATTACTTATAGCCATCAGAGAGCTTCAGCTACTGTTTTCAGCTTATCTCAGTTTCTTGGAAAATAAATATTGGTTTCAAAATTAGAAGTTTGTAATTTGAAAGCGGTTCAACAAAAGGGTCTTTCAGGCAAAGTATGGGGAAATAAAAAAAATGAGGACACTCGGTTCTCAGTATTTACTGACAGCTGCTCTTGTACATTCTACTATTGCTTGATTACACACGATGGCCATGTTGTGGTAGCAGAAATGCAGGGCCCTTTTACAAGCTACAATGATGTGCATCTAAATTAGTTCTGAACTCTATAAATAGTGACAAAGCTATGGAGGACTTGTGCTGGACACATTTACAGCAGTGTCAAGAAAACCACATGTTTAAATGAGCAAAAAAGTGTTTATGTGGTGCAGTACATCAGTTTTTCATTTGTTACTTTAAATACCAAGGAGAAAATAGTTCATATACAATTGACAAAGCAAACATTGGTAAACATGCCTTTTATTCAACTATTTTATTAGTTTGCTTTCAGGACATTTTTATGTGGCTTCAGGACATTTTTTATGTAATAATTATAATAGTATCCTTAATTATTTTGAATATCAAGGACAAAACTAGTTCCCACAACTCAACATGAATCACAATTTATAATTTATTCACTAAAAATGTTTCTGGTGTCCCACAGCCCTCAGTTTGTTCAGTTTTGGATTTCTTGCCATTCCATATTACAAAGTCCGTTATATCACTCTTATTCTCTGTGATGTGCAGGTCATAGTTGAGTATGGAGCAGACCTGCACACATTTACTTTGAGTAGTGGGTTTCCACGGAAAGGCTCTGGGCTGACACAAGATGAAGAGGTAAGTGAAAGCCACTATTAATGTATGGTTCCTCAACCATGAAGATATTGATTGCTGAACCTTGTGAAAATCACAAATTTTATTTAGGGCTTTGTTTATCTTACTGGGCAACATACTATGTGATCATGACTGGTTATGGACTGGCTACAGTCTTCTTTTGCTGCATCATTCAGACTGTCATGCGAACAGACACCCATGATAGTTTTTTCACTTGCCATTGCTGGCTTATAAACGTAGGTTTTCAAATGGTTTTCATAAATCTGCACGGGCAAATGGTAAACCTGGCCAGAAAAGACTGAGAAAACCAATGTGAAATTGGGATCACATCAAAACATCGCTTGATGTGCACCTTCACCCTGGACCAGGTTGCTGACAAGGCAATGCTTAATTAATTCATGAGTTTTTAGTGATTTAAAATTGACTTATAAAAATTATTTTTGGCCAGGCCTCTCACGGATTGCACCTCTGTGACATCCCCAAAATCAGTGGTGGTGTGCACATACAGGGAGGGGAAGAAGCCTAGTAACTAGGCAAGAGAATGCAACTGCACACTGTTGATAAACAAATTAATGTTTTTCCACTTTGTTTTGGCTTTGTTTTGTAAAAACACACCTATTTGGATCTGAAACTTGCAAAATATTTTAATGTTCTTAACCCTTTCAGCCCTAGCCAGTTTATCATCTTCTATTTTCTCCTTACATTATCAATACAAAGTAAGTTGATTGGTTGTGCAAATAAAGGAATTGATCACAAACAGGAAGCTATCTAGTATGAAAAGTGAGATTCTTCTAAACTGTTTAAAAGGAAAGTATGGATACAGTTTAGGACAATTTAGCAACACATCAAATGTTGTGTTTGGGGCTGAGAGCGTTAATCACTTATATATGAGTGCTGAAGCATAGAATTTTGTTTGTGAAATGTGCTTTCAAGCTAAATAAGGATGATTGGTGTATTGCACCCCAGCTAGCCAGCAGGCTTGTAGTGTACATGTCTCCACAAGCTTAAGTTGTGATCTTTTGTCTCATTAGGATAAACAAGAAACATTTCTGACATATACACTGAAGAATTATAGTATGTTTGACACCCTCAGTGTAGTAAATGCACTTATGGTAATCAAGAGATGAAAAAGTTATGGGTTTTTTTAGCATCAACCTTATATTTTTGTGTCAGAATTATTGCCAATTGTCTGTTTGTTGACAGTATTATGCTAACTCGCCATGGAACTTGAATAACCTTGCAAATTTGGAGAAGTCTGTGCTGAGCTACATCAATGCAGATATATCTGGCATGAAGGTATCTCTTTTTGTAATCACTTTGTAAGTGTTGATGGTTTGTTGTTGTGTTGATTTTTAACTCCTCAATGGATAAAGCTGTGAATCGAGTTCTTGGTTTAAATTTCTTCATTCTTCAAGCAAAGTATTCGCCATCAGGCATCTGCAGTTTTACATACAAGAACAACATTAATGAAAAGTCGATTCTCCAGTTCTCAGTACAGTGGTGCATGTCAAGTCAATATAAACTCACAATGACATGCGGCAAGTCTTGGCAGGATTTACTGTTTTTCAGTTTTATAGAAATTATTGCTTTCATTACTGTGTTTTCTTTACAATGTCCAACATTTTTGATCAATGCAGGTAAAATGCTTTCGATAGATTTCTTTGCAAGTTGGCAGTTCAATTATAACAACTGGCTATTCTGTGTGTTTTGAACCACGTATCAGGAGCAAGTGATCCTGCCCAGAATTGAGAAAAAATGCCCTCCATTGTTAACTAATCAGAACAAAGTAATTTTGCCCTCCTCATAATAGTAATAAACTACGTGTGATGTTTCCGTAGTTGAAGATTGAGGGGTAAGGCCTAAAAAATATGTTTCCAGTTACCTGACCGTCCGTTATTTTTTTTCTGCCAAATGGGTCGACTCTAAACATTTTATTGCAAATTTATTATCCTTTATAAATATTAAAAATTAAACCAATGTATGAAATACTTCATTGCCAATCCTGCATAAACTGATAAAAAAATAGAATAACTTTCCTTCCTAGGACCCTAACCTAATTTTTTAAAGGTACAGTATGTACCGGTAACTGGAAACACAGTCACATCTTTTTTTTGGCCTGAGGAAAAAATTAATGATAAACAGTAATCATTATAATTAAAAACTCTTGAAACTAAAGTCCTGGAAAATCTCACTGGCAATGTTGATTAAAAATCATTCCAGTAATAATTAATGAAAAGTTCTTGTGATAAATTTCAAAAGCAAGAAGCATAATTAAAGATAATAATTATTAAGGCAATCGTCTTGCATTCAACTTGTGTTTGCATGTTTACAGTGTTTTTCAAATAATTTATTCTTGAAATCGTCGGCTTGTTTAGCTTTACACAGATGCTGTCATTGAAAAGTACAATCTTCAAACAAAAGTTTTTGGACACGCCATCTATGTGCCTTTTACTCGTATGCATAATTGATGTACTCGCCATTTACATGCAGATGAATTGGCGAGTAACTCGTGCATGTGAGATGACAAATGTGCATGTGGTGGACAGGTAAATCTCATCATGGGTGGTACTGTAATTGTTATTCTATTCTAGTCCCCAGGCCAAACTATTATTTATACCAGTCCTGTATTGTTGATAATTAAGTATTCTTTTGTTTGATTCTTTTTTAATTGTGGCAGGTCCCATGGATTTATGTAGGCATGTGCTTTTCCAGCTTTTGTTGGCACAATGAAGATCACTGGACGTATTCAATTAACTACATGCATTGGTAAGAGTAAGGTGTGAAACACTTTGTTAACAGGATACTTTTATTGCCCAGCCCTCATGTGTTGTCTTTTATTATTTACTTGCTTTCAAAATGTTTTAAAGGTATCTTGTCAAGTCGCCCATGGTCATCTTGCCCCAGGTCTTGGTCATCTCGCCCCATATCCTTGGTCATCTCACTCCACATTTTAGTCAAGTTGCCCCATATATATTGAAACAATTTTTACACTGAAATTTAGCATTTTACATAAGTTACTAATGTTTTTGAAAACATTTTGTACAGGAAATGTCGGCAAGCAGAACATCGCACTGCATTCTGACACTCAAAAATGCCAAGATAACAGCCATAAAAAAGTGCACTTTTATAGATATTGTTTGGTGATCGCATTATGAAATTCTTTCAAGAACTGAAAAGATGAAGAAACCATTTTAAAGATGTTAAGAATAAAATTGAAGCCAACTGATGTGATCAGTAATTTGAAATGACTTGGGGCAAGATGACCATGGGGTGACTTGACTTGTAACAGTTTTAAAACAGGAAAATTGTTTTAGACCACTTTCCTCATATGTATGAAATAAACTAGTGAAACCCAATGGTAAACTAACAAGTGGATCACAAAATGCTGTCTGCAAATGAACCAATATGATCACAGTTTAAGTTTAAGCTAATTGGTACATTAAGTGTTCCAGCTGCACATTAGATTTTAGATTTTATATATATATTAACATATATTTTTGTATATTTTTTTACATATCACGTATATTTAATTTTAAATTTTATTTTCATTCCTATTAGTATAATGTAGTATTTTAGTATCATGTATTTTAATTGTAGTTTTTGGCATGGAAGAGCCAATTATTTTATTGGAATGTCAAATAAACCGTTATTATTATTATTATTATTTATCAAATGAAATGAAAGTCAGTGATGATACAAGGTCCAAAATTATCTTTCAAAAGAATGGACAAAATCCAATTCAATTATTCTATGAAAAGCAATCCTATTCCTCCCAAGAATTTATATAGATCCAAGCTTCTAGAAAAGGTCAAAAGCATAGTCAAGATAATGAGATGGAAAACACACATTATTTTACAATGGATACCCTAGATAATGTAATTTGTACTTGACAGAGAAGCTCTGTATTTAAAGCACCAACAAGATCATTCAAGATCCAAGCTGTTTGTCAATCAACTATTATATTAATTTTCATATACATATGTTTGGTCAATGTGTTCAGGGGTGAACCCAAGACATGGTATGGTGTACCTGGACCTTCTGCTCCTGAGTTCGAGAAGACTATGAAGGAAGCTGCTCCAGAACTGTTTGAAGCCCAGCCAGATCTTCTGCATCAGTTGGTCACAATTATTAACCCCAGTGACCTCATCAGTTATGGGGTTCCAGTAGTTCGGACTAACCAGTATGCTGGAGAATTTGTTGTAACCTTTCCAAGGGCTTACCATGCTGGCTTTAATCATGGATACAATTTGGCTGAGGCAGTAAACTTTGCAACTGCTGATTGGGTAGGTTGCACAATGTTTCAGGTGTGTCTTGATATTTACAGCACTGTCAGCATAAAACAGACATGCCAGATTGTAGGAAAGGGACTGAGTGATCATGGGAATGTGGTTGAATTGGTCACAGGTGTGGGACTGAATGATTGTGGGAATGCTACTGAGCAATTAATGCAGTCCAGCTCTTTTTTTTTATAAGTAAAAGATCCTGCACTGCAAAATGCTGAAAGGGACAGAATTGAATACATGTAGCTCGGTGCAAAAACAGCCCAAGTGACTTTTTTGGCCAAAAAATAAAAATTTGAAATTATCAAATTTTTTTGCACCAAACAACTCTAACTTCTACTCATAACAAATATTGCCCGATATTTTTTTCTGCGAAAACATGCTTCAAAGAGTATTTGTGGCAGTTTTATTTTCTGAACACTGGCATGTTGTGCTGTCTAGGTTCATGAAGCCTGACTGACACATCTGTGTTCAAGCAAGCATGCAATGCAATGATTGGATAGATCAACAATGAAACATGATATCGAGTACGTGATAACAACAAAGTCACACAGCTTGCCGCAATGAGCCCTGGAAAAAAATTAACAAGGAGTTCCCCCATCCCAAACTTTTCCACAAAAGTCTTCATGGGGCTCGACTCTTTGAAACAATATTCCAGCACTGCTGCAGACTAAATGGTGCAAGACTTTCAAATCTGCCATCAGATCCCATGAGAACATCTGCCCTCTCAGCAGTTCTTTCACATTCCAGTCTCCCACCAATGGCAACCACCTGATGGGAGTTTTTCATCGAAAACGAATTGTAAACACTCTATTTTTTGAGCATCTATGAGTTCTGTGATCACAAGACTTCATGATGTCTTCACACACTCTCTCAAAGAGCAAAAAATATATGACTATGAGCAACAAAGTTCAGGATTCGCAAAAAAAAGCCCACTAATTAAGACTGTACTTTATATTAGCATAATTAGTAAAAAAGATTACATAATTATAAATAATGTTTGAAACATCTTTGTTTATAAGTCTCATGAGTTTATGCAGCTAAATCAAAATAAACTGTTCGTTGGAACGATACAAAATTGCATGCTCAGCAAGTCAATCATATACATGTAGTAAATAAAATGAAATATTATAACTGTCGAAAACGTGGCAGCATTATCCAATATATCCATACCTCTTATCCCGTGCTTTTTAAATGAAGGAAATGTTCAATATAGTTTCACTTTGTCTATGACAAATGTCTTTCTTCATCACAACTATCATGAAATTACCTCAGTCTGTGTTTTGGATCCCTCACAAAAGGAACTAACACGGTGAAAATTAAAATTAAACAAAGAAATTCAGAAGCACTATCGCAATTCCATGGGAAAAAATAATGAAATCAAACCAGCAGAGTTTCCTCAATTCCCTCTGATCTTCATCTCCCAAACAATAAAATGCTCAACTTACGAGAATGGATGTTCAGAAATAAACTGAAATTCAATGATGATAAAACTGAATTTTTAATTATTGGCTCAAGGAAACAACTTGCAAAATGCAATCCTTGTACGATTCATGTAGCCAGAATCCTTCAATGTCAGTTCACATTTCAAAGACCTGCAGAACAGGTTTCTTCTGGCTACATAATATTAAGTGTATCAGTAAGTTTCTGCCCAGGGATAGACTTGGGACTATTATACATGCTTTTATAACCAGTAGAGTAGACTACTGCAATGGACTTCTGTATGGACTTCCAAAGTGTGAGTTACTGTAGCCAAGTTACGAGTACAGACTACCAACTTGCATTAGAAGATATGACCACATTACGCCCGTTCTGCATGTACTCCACTGGCTCCCAATCAGTTATAGGATTCAGTTCAAGATTTTACAGCTGATATTTAAAACATTACATGGGATTGCTCCAGACTACATCAGAGACTTGACTACTATTAGGCTGCATTTCAGATATTCTCTATGTTCGAGTTAAAGTATAGTCTTAGAGTTTCTGCTCCTATCAGATTTGCATAATACTTCCTTGTTAAGCACTTTCAAATCAAGCCTGAAATCGCACCTTTTAAAATTAGCTTTTAGTCTTTAAGTTTTTCAACTTATTTTAGATCATATTTAGGATTTTTTATACCAGTATTGTCCTACTCCATAATTATTTATTACCAATCCACATTATTTTAATAATATTTAGAGTTGTTCTGCACTTTTGATCGTCTTAATGTTAAGCATATTATAAATTAATAAATTATTATTATTATTAATTGGGGGGGGGGGGGCAGAAAATAAAACTGCACCAAATACACTTTGAAGTATGCTTTCACAGAAAAAATATTGGGGGACATTTGTTATGAGTAGAAGAGATGTTTGGTACATAAAAAATTGATAATTTCAAATTTTTATTTTTTGCCCCAAATCATTACTTAGGCCATTTTTGCACTGAGCTCTTCAGTTGTTAAAATTTACCATAAGCTTTGTTACTAAGCAGTAAATTAAAACAAGGACCAGTTGAACACCATGTGGAGAAATGCAGTGTTTCAAGCCTACATGTATGTTCAAAAGCTATGAGCATTTGAAATGTTGGAGTTTTGGCTTTACGGGGAAATCTGATTGGGTCACTTGACCACAAGAGAAAATACTATAAAATTCAAACTAAAAGAATTGGATAAGTAGCAACAGCAAAACTCATTGTTGGAGTTGAAGTCACTGTTAAAGGAATAAAACAGTGTCGCGCGTGGCTCTATACGAGAATAGAACATGGAGTGACGTAGTAGGACACAAGAAAAGTGTTGAGAGAAAAAAAGGTGAAGACGAGTTTTCTCTCTGCTTTTTGAGTGTCCTACTACATCACTCCGTGTTCTATTCTTGTATAGAGGCACATCGGACACTGTTTTATTACTTTTAGAAAATAGATCATCTAAAAACACGGGCAATTTGACGTTTTAAAAATGATTTATTTGACCTTGAAAAGTTTATTCTTGCCGTACGCGAGAAGTTACGCTCGTGTGACATGACGTAGTCCGTGGCTCTATCCAGTTTTAGAGCATGCAACTGCAGCGAATCAGAGCGTGTGTACTATCGCTTCTATTTTCTAATATCTAATATATCTTGGAAGTTTGACAGATATGTCGGAAAAAAATTTACTAAAACCTAGTTTATTCAGTCAGTTTTTAATCTTTTTAAAAGCTGTTTTCAGTTATGTAATTCTTATTGTGTATTGCCATAAAGCTGCAATGATTTGTATCTGGTGACCAAGAAAAACACTTGCTAAACATTTCTTGAAATAACCCTGCAATACTAAGATTAACCATTACTGAACAGTCTTTTGTTATATTGAAATTTGTAGCTACCAATTGGACGGCATTGTATTGAGCACTACAGGGTGATGGCACGGCAACCTGTTTTCTCCCATGAAGAGTTGGTTTGCAAAATGGCTGCAGATCCAGACAGTCTAGACTTGAACCTTGCCAAGGCTGTGTATGATGAATTGAAGGCGATAGTCAGTCGAGAAACTGAAAGAAGAACTGGTCTAATTGAGCAGGTAAATGAGCTTTTCTTCTTTATGTTGTATTTTGCCTGAGCAAGCAATAAAGTGCACTAAATTGCATATAAATTATTATAACACACGTATATGGCCCTTGTACTTACAATATGATAAATTTCTGCTACATCTGATTGTAGCTTATCCAAATTCTGTCATATGGTCAAATATTATGTAATATGTTTTATATATTGTCATGTTTTAGTGTAATAAGTAATTAATATATTATTGCTGTAAGTTGCTACTGCTTAAGTGGGGACCAGATTAACTGTAGCCCCACAAAGTTTCCCTACTGTGGTGATTTGAAAATGTAGAAATGTAGTCTTCCTTTTCAAACCATTTGATAAAGTTCTTTGGTTTATACTAAGCCTTCATTCTCAAAGATTTCTATGCAATTTATTTGGTTGACACTTCTTAAAGTGCCTATGAAGCAAAATTTTTTTTTGGTATAATTTTAAAATATACTGTTTGAAATACACAGTTCCAAAATTTAAGAAGGTTATGACAAAAATTGTGGACTTTACAAGCGCTGAAAGTTGTGTTGTTTTACCTTCAAAAATGACATTTGAATTGTGCGGCCGTGACGTCAATTTGTTTGCAGTTTGTTTGATAGAATTCCAGCCAATATGACCAATGGTAGGAAAGGAGAGCTTATTGCGTTGCTAGTGCACCAAACAATAAGAGTTGCACCAATATCTCTCGGAATTTCGCCTTATCGACTGAAAATCAAATGGCGTAAACAAACTTGAGCACACAAACTGACGTCACACACAATAAATTCGTACCCAGTTCCCTGACCATTTTTGAAGGCAAAATTGCTCAACTTTCAGCGCTTGTAAAATCCACAATTTTTATTGTCAGTTTTTCAAACTTTGGAATTGTATATTTAAAACAGTATATTTTGAAACTATGCCAAAAAAAATTTCGCTTCATAGGCACTTTAAGCTTTTTCAGATTGTTATTTGTATTTTTAATCATTGAAATATGTTTTGAAAACACTATTAATCTTGTATCACCAATCAATATGTAGAGTGTTCCCACTCTGATAACTATGAATATAATGACATGTAAATAAATAACATGATGTGAACTGACTATTATTCCAGCTGGACAGCTGAGACACAGGACTGCTATTATGGCATACAAGTGTATGACTGGCTGTGTCCCCAATTGCCTTTGTTCAAAGTATATTAATTGCAAAGCCATCAGCAAATTGAAACACCAGAAGCTGTGAGAAACTGCAAATACCCCTTTTTAGGACAGCAAGTGTATAGTGTTATTTTTATGATTGAACAACTTCTGAAGCACAATAGTTCTTGTTTTAAATCAATATTGTGGATAATTTTATGCTTCAAATTAAATTCAATATTTTTCAAAAATTTCTCAGTTGGGTATAGAATAGCTTATATTTCCCTTAATATTTTACCTTAATGTTTAATATTTTATTCATTTTACAGTAAATGTTTTATCATATGTTTTGCATAGATTAAATTAGATTTTATCTTGAGATTAGTGCAAGTTTATTAACTTATCTCTGAAAAGCCCCTGTGGGGAGAAGATAATAAAGTATAATTATGTATCTGTATGTGTAACTATGTTATTATTATTATAATTATTATAAACTATTAGGCTACAGGAATAAATTTTGTAGAACATTGGATACTACAATTTGATTAACACAGTTCATTGCTTATGTATTGTGTTCTTTTTGCAACCTTGGTGAATGCACCAGACAATCTCTCTCTTCTCCTGGCAATACTTGAGTTATTATATAAAGCACAAGAACTTCTGAACTGTTGTCTTGGGTTATCTTACGACATTATCTCATAAATCCCATCTCAGAAGTTATTATTTAAATAAAAAAACATGCCCAATTGGGGTAATAAAAATGATTTTTAATCATCTTGAACTTTCTATGGATTAGATGAAAATAGTAATAAATAATGAATTTTGTGTGGAAAAGTGTAGGTTTACTAATGCGATGGCTGACCTAGCAGCTGGAGTACACTATGGTTTGGACTATTGCTGTTGTTAAGCCAATTTTGGATGCAAATCAGGCTGAAAGCACCAAGTGTACAGTGTAAGCTACTGTACCCTGAAGAAGTTGAAATATATCCTTTTAAACAGATGGTGCAGTCATTTTGATGTGGAATTCAGAGTGACAGCCATACATCCCAATACATGTTCTGTTTTCCCCATTCCAAAATATGACATGTGTTATGTGGTATGATTACGAGTATGGCAGCACCATCACGTTGCTGGATTTGTGATTAACAACTATGTGCATGAAAGAGGAGTCACGATAGGGCTACTATAAAAGCACTTTGGAATGGCCGTGTTCGAAGGCATGATATAGATTCCACAGTTTAATGCACCAAGGGTGATTCAACAATTTAAATACCTATCTACATGCAGCAGTGTTTGACAATACTCATGCACATTTTGTCAGCCATAACACAACAGCAATACATACAAAAACAGTTACATTACATGACATTATATATGCAGGTGCTCCCTGCGGGGCTTTTCAGCTACCTGTTCACAACAAGTATATGGTTCAGTGGTTGAGGGACTTAGCCAGACCACTGTAAGCGGTTCACAATGGTTTTCTGTCTGAGACATTAAGTTGCACCCTCAGTTAACAGACCGCAACACCAGGATTACCCTGCTCTTTTTGAGAAGTGTGTGGGTACTTTTAAGTCCCCCGATAGAACGTCAAGAGACTAGACCAACGGCTTAACGTCCCTGTCCATGGACCGTGTGGCGAAAGAAGGTCGCACAAAGTTTAACCCTCGACCAGGCCGGGGATCGAACCCGGGAACTTCTGGTTGGCAGTCAGAGATCTTACCAATTGTGCTAGCCTCGCACAGTTTTTTACCTTCAATAACCTGTTATCAAAAGGGATAAGACTCGGAAGGATGGTAAACTGTTTTAAACAACAACAACAACAATTTTTATTATCCTTTTAACATACAAAGAAATAATTTCATATAATTAATATAGTAGATATGAAATAACAAAGAGCTTTGTAAGCAACCATCTGTTTTGATGCATCAGTTTATTTTTTGGTTCCACCATGCATTGCACTAGTTATTGGGAAATGGTCAGCCTTTTTTAGCCATTTGATTGATAGATTTGAAAAGGGAACTATGGGCTGTCTTGGATCCCAAACTACCATTAACACATTCATGCATTATCTGATATCATTCTGGATGTTCCAAGTGTTGATTTTTATATTGACCTCTTACTTTGTGCTTTTGGTTAGGGAACTCAAGAATTCGAAAGAGGAGAAGCATTTGAATTGCTTCCTGATGATGAAAGAAAGTGCTTTATTTGTAAAACTACTTGCTTCCTGTCCCTGGTTTCTTGTCAGTGTCGCCCTGGTAAGTATTGGTAATGGAGTATACACATCACTGTATTCCTTTTCAGCAGCTGAGCACCCTTTAACAAATTTGGCGGTCTTCAACCAGGCTTCAAGTAATCAGTAGGTCCACACGTTCCATCAGCCATTGTAACAATTTCGTTCTAGTTGAATACAGACTGCAAGACATGGTTGATCTTGCACGTTTGTATCTTACATATGTTGCTATTCTTATAATATTTTGTTATTTTTTTTTATGTTTGTAAAATATTGAAAGAAAATCTGTCCTACATGAGAATTTGCCCAAAAGCAAGCTTAAGAGATGCTCTTTTTTTAAACATTGAGAAGGCAATTTACCATCCCATAAAAGACGCTTCCATACAAAGCATTGTGGTATACGGTAAAATGAGGGAATACCATCAAATTGAATATTGCCATCAGTGCGTTTGCCCACTGGTCACCTGCACTGCAGAAATGTGCCTTTTCGGCTCTGTTGTTGACTTGGTATTCACAAAAATTGGTTTAACAATATGCAAATATGCCATTCTTCTACAAGGAAAAAATCTGAAGTTAACTTGGTCAGATGCAGTTATTTTACGATGTCTCAAGTATCAATTCAAATCTTCAGTGGAGTGTGAGATGCATGTTTCCAAGAAGACATCAGTAGGAAACTAATGATATTAGCATTTTTTGAAGAAATTTAAAAACTTGAGATGGTATATGGATAGTAAATAATATTGATTTGGTGCTGAGGCTTAAGCAGAAGAGAGAAAATTGTCATTGTATTGCTCCAGTGTAGCGAGTCAGTAAAAAAGCTTAGCTGTCAGTTCTAATTCTAATTCTAATTGATACTCGGTAAAGTTTAACACATTTAAACCGAGGCGGTGCTTAACGGGAGTTTAAC
>JANSTQ010212846.1:0-17405 GCA_026167885.1 Bergia puertoricense | reverse complement strand
GAGTAGAGTAGAGTAGAGTAGAGTAGAGTAGAATCCATCTATCCATCGTCTCAAAAGTGTTGGAACGTTGCGTACTCAATAAATTTCAACACCATCTACTTTGCCTAATCACTGAGGCCCAGCACGGATTCATTCCAGGGAAGTCTTGTGTGACGAAGTTCTCCACTACATTGGATTTCAACTGGACTCCGGAAAACAGACTGATATTATATCTAGATATGTCTAAGGTCTTTGATAAGGTCAATCACACAATTCTGATAGATAAGCTCCGATTGTTCAACATAGATGGCAACCTTTTGAAGTGGTTCAGTTCGTATCTTCAAACCGTAGGCAAAGAGTAACTGTTCTCGGAGCTACATCGACACAACTACCCGTGACTTCAGGCGTCCCCCAGGGTTCGATCTTTGGGCCCATGCTCTTTCTCCTTTACGTAAATGACCTGACTGACGAGGTTAAGGACTCTAACGTCGCCCTCCGTCGCAGATGACATCAAAATTTACAAATGTATCGAATCTTTATCATATGTTGTGCCATCCAAGCTGATCTGCGCAGCCTAGAATCAAGAGCGGAGGCTTCCGGCCTGATTCTAAACATCCATGGTTTGTTAGGTTATAGATTTGGTAGATAATCTCTATATTGGTAAAAGACAAATACTTATTACTTACTAAACCTTAGAAGAATGAAGAAAGGGGTTTTGAGTGTAGGGCCTTCTGTTTCGAGAGAGGTGATAGTTTTTATGTAAATTGTTCAGTGTTGTGTCAGATGTTCAGGACTACAGTGGCAAAACTTTAAAAACCATTCAAAACTTTGACGTATCTTTGTTGATATCTGCAAGTAAATCACGAAACAACAAGCTTGTTTTTCTTTGTTGTTCCTTATCTTTACTAAATGCTAATTCATAGGTTATTTGAAGATTGCTGCAAGTTGCCATTAGCTGAAGTTACAAAAACGATTTTTTTCAGCTTGTAAACTTTGAGGTCTCTCAAGATATTTGTTTTCAAATCATATCTCACACCGTGTTTTAGCATGCAATCGCATTTCAAGCCAAAATAACTTAGCCGCGACTCCCATTTTTATTGTTTTATTATGATTAAAAATTTTCAAAATTAATGAAAAATTAATGTAAATATAGGTTTTTGTCGCCATATTTAACATTTCATCGAAAGTCCACTCCAACAAATTTAGTAAAATTTCTTCGAATTTTATCTTATCCATGCTAATATTGTTATCACATTAAACAACAGGTTAAAAAACCTTTTAAAAAAATGTTAAAAAATAGGGTGTGAAGGACGTCCTACATAGTAACCATGGAAACTGAAATTCCAGTGGAGATTCATAGGCTGACAAACGAAAGAGTTTTTGTGATCTGTCATGATGAGAGCTCAGTGGAACAAAAGTAAAGAGCAGGTGGGAGTCTGAAAACCATTCAACTGTCAATCGAAAAAGAATCAAAACTGAATTACTCAGCCACTCTGTTGGCATTTAGTCCGTGCAATATAAGCCCGTATTTACCAAAACCTATTACAGTAGGCCAAATATAAATTAGATTAGAACACAAACAATGGCCACACTCGAACTCACTCGACTCCAGCATGACGTAATTATGACGTGATCTGACACAGTTATGGCAATTGTGAAGATCGATTGGGACATCCTTCGTTTTCTTCCTGTTTTTATTTTGTCTTTGTAAACATAAGTGGAACAATTTTAATGAATGAGATTCGTATTTAGTTGAAGCAGAATGACCTGTCCGTAAAGCAGTCGACCTGTTGAGGACAAATAGATAAAAAGGGAACTATTGAAGTGAGACGCAACAGAACAGGTACGGCTTTCTTCATATGTTGGTCTTTCTTTTGTCGTTAAGTTTATGTGTTTTTTCTGAAAGAATTGTTTTGTTTGCCGCTATTGGGCTTGTTAATTGTAAATATAAACGAAAAAACATTTCCCCCAATTTCAATGATCCCTTCAAGTTCATTGAACAAATTACGTCTGCGTTGGATACAATTAACACATTTGAACTCACTTTGATTTGCAAGTAACCTGAAGCAATATTGTTTCTTCAGATTTTTTTTCGGTTAGTAAATCTTGTATGGCTCAAATTTTGTCCTACTTGGAAAGCTCCACTGAAATTGGAAACATGTTTTCAGGAAAATGTAGCTATTTTTCTTTAAAAGAAATGCTTTTTGATCCAGTCTGCTGAATCATTTATTGAAAGTAATATATTCCAAGCAAAGGAAAAAGTAACGGACGTTTTGGTTCTCGTTTCTTTAGTTCTTTTATTCAAACTAAACTAGCCAGTGTTCTCCACAGGTCATGACTAACCGTAAAGTTCATTTTAAGCTTCAATATCAACCAAAACATTTGTTTTCAAACATTTGAGTTGCCTATGCGTGTAATAAATGAATTTCTGTTTTTGCATTTTGTGATATTGTTTCTATAGTGCTAGGTGGAGAAAACTAAAATCTCGATTTTTTCATTAAAAGTAAGTGTACAAAAATGCATTACAAAATTGTACAAAATAACTTGCACGTTTACCAATATTCGATGTTAAGAGTGCTGTCTATAGTAACCTTCATTGCCAAAATTTTTACAGCAGAAAGGTTTAAATATTTTGTAATAGAAATATAAAACACTTGCCTGCCCTCTTACCAGTCGGAAATTAAATAAAACACTTAGGGAGCTGGGAAAGAGCTCTGTTTCGTGGTGTGCTTCTTCCCTATACCCCACGCACCTTTAGCTGGTGTTTACTTGTGTATCTTACTTACTCGGATAATTCTGGGCGACTGGTTCACTGATCTAACATTTTATAGATTGATAATCGAGCCTAATTTGGTTAGATACCTTTCATTGGTTTTCGTCTTTAGTTGAAACTTCTTTATCAACATTTTTACTTATCAGCAGAAACGTAACGCTGAGCTCAAATTGCTTGAAAGTGCACTTTCAAAGAACAATACTGTTCAACAGCTAGCGAATACTTAAGTACTGTATTATTTATTGTCTTTATTGTATTTTTAGCAAACTGTTACTTTTGTTCCTATTGGTCTTGTAAAGAGCTGATAATTAAAGAACCTGAGTTATTCATGTGGACTGGATAAGTCCTTGTTAACTTCTTTCATTCTGTTGTTTCAGGAAAAAAACAACAATGAAAACAACTGCTTTACTTTTACTCCTTTTCGTGACCACAGTCTATTGCTTAAAGCTACGCAACAAAGGTTAGTCGCAATGATATTACTTTATAGATGTGTCCAGGAGATGTGTGCAGGAGAAAGAAGTGTTATGGTAATTTTTGTAATAATTTTCGATACAACCCGATAATTTAAGGAATAGCTAATGAATAGCGACAAGGGCCTGGTTGTTCGAAAGATGGTTAAATTTAACCCTGGGTTAGGTCAAATTCTTATAAAATACTTTTCAGAATTTCCTTAGAATCCCAATTGCTAAACCCAAAATGACAGCTTAAATCAGTCAGTAAGGTGGTAAACAAAAACATGGATAATTTAACCCTGGGTTAGAACTAATCGGCTTTCGAACAACCAGGACCAGGTATCAAAAGGTTGAGTCGAACAAATCTGTGCTGCTAAATTGTGATAAACATAATAACATCAAATGAATCACGAGTGCAACTTAAATTACAAAAAATTACCATCTGCATTTTTTGCACAACGCATAAAAAGAAAACAAAGTGCAAATTTCTTAGAGAATGGAGTTTTGTGTGGTTTGCTGTCAACAGTTTTTTTCATATTTCACCATTTTTTCGATCTTTGTAAGCTTTAAACTTGAAATATCAGTTTCAACGCGTGCTGAAAGTCAATTCACAAATGGTTTGTCGATATAATCATACAGTAGCAAAAATGTCTACATTCTCATTGGCTGAGAACAGTGCAGTTAATTATGAATTGCAGTGCAAAAATATGAAAGCAGTGCAGAAATATGAAATCATGGTGCAGAAAAGTGAAAACAAACTCTGATTGGCTATCAGAAAAGCATATACTACAAGTGTTATTTTTGCTAAAACCTAATTAGTAGCACAAATTGACAGACTTGCAAATCGTAGCGTGTAAATCCCGCTTAAAGTTAAAGTAAGTTTATCATAATGTTTGCCACTGTACCATTAACAATTAATCAGAAACCTTTGAATGCAATTTTGGGATAAATCTCACTCACATTTTTTTTAAAAAACCACAAATCTAACTTGCTTCGCTCGTTCAATTTTGTTAGTCTTGGAAAAATTTGCTCGTGCGATTTATCCCAAATCGCATTCAAAGATATCTGATTACCATTACAAATAATATATTTATTACTCCCGGTAGTTTAATCACAGTTATTATTAAAAGGGAATGAATGATACGACTTTTTTCTTCTAATTTGGAATTTATTTGCACTCGTATGATTTTGATACTTTTTGAAAAAGCCACTTGCAATTGTGCAAATAAATTCCTACTTGAACTCAAAGTCGTATATACCTATACAATTTAACAGTTCGAACTCTAGTAAATGTAGAAACAATTCACTTAGCTTTTCTCCCTCCTGTTATGTTACATCGTAGACTTCAAAATACCTCCACCAAAATAAAAATAACAGCTTAAGTTTTTGAATATTATCGTTTTTAATTAATAATATCAAACATATATGTAGATGCGCGCATTCTCACGAACTTGTAATCGCTATAGATCTACCTTCCTGTTGAAGTATTACATTTACATATATGTGAGAAATAGACAAACCTTAATAAACCTCTTTAAACAGTTGGTTGTGGTTACTCTTTCCAGACACTTTGCTCATTTGTAAATCGTTTTCCTGTAATTTTTAACAGGGAAATCCTCTAAGAAGAATATCTCCTATAACAACACATCAGCAATAGAAAATAACGCCAAACATGAAGAGAAAAGCTTCAGAATTAAAAAATATATCAAGGAGGAACAAAAAACAGACATTACAAATCAGGAGAAGAAAGAAAAATCTTTGAAGAGCAACGTTAATCTGCTTCATTACCAAGACCACAGCGCAGAAGGAACATCTGGGTTGATGCAGGAAAGTGAAGAAAGTTTGGGCGCATCAGCTGATGGTGAGGACTTACCATCTCACTCTCGTAAAGCTAGTATGACACATCATCCCAAAAGTCAATCGATTCTTGGGAATGGAACTCCTACGGGTACGAAAGAAGAAACTAGAAATTCTGTGGGTTCGGGTGAGTTATTCAGTTCACTCAAGAAAGTTAATCACAAACGTTACAGCAACAGACAAAGCGTTGAAGCAAAAACTGAGATGAAGACTAGTGCCAAAAATAATTCAAAAAAAGATTTGATGACTCAGAGAAGACGACAAGACATTGATAAGTCCGTTTATAGTTTGGATAACATTCAAGATTCATATACGAAAGGGCTGGATATGGACGCGGACGAGGATCTTAAGCAAGTAAATGATATTGATAAAGGCACACTTAGTAACTACTTTGACGCTTTAAATGGTGATAAGGAAGGGCAGAAGATAAATAAACCACCGCCTGCTGATGTTTTTGTGGGACCAGAAACCCCTCAGGAGTTTCCTGATGATTCTGAAGGGGATCCGTTTTATGATGCTATCGACAAAGGTAAAGCCACTCCTAAATTAAAACAGCAGAAATCGAAACCTTCCATTAGGCAACGATTTCACTCAAATACTGGCCAAATTAAACAGAGTTCACCAGATGAGCAAAAATCGAAGGAGAATGACAAAGAATCACAAGATGCAGAAAATATGTCTTATGAAGACGAAGATGATACCACCGAAAATGTTCATGAGCATGACTATGGAAATGAAGCATATGAAAACAGCGTCAAACAGTTCCAATATGGTCCCATGGAACACAAAACAGTGGGCACACCTCTCGACAATACAAAAAACCCACTTGATAAAAGTCAAGAAAAAGTTTTGTCTCCACTTTCAGAACAAAATGACAATCTTAAAAGTAGCTCCACTACAGAAAATGATGACGTTGCAACAGAGGAAAAATCCAAAAGCGGAAACGATGACTCAGAAAATGTTGGTTACGAACCTACATCAGGTCCTACAACTAGCAGGGATAATACTCAGGATGAATTTTATGACGCAATAGACAAAGGAAGAAAACCGCCCCCAGTTAAACCAAACGACCTTAAATCTGAGTATACTTCATTATTAATACAACCAGGCTCATCAGATAAGGAAACTTTTTCATTAGATGATTCTCCTGTGACCAAGGTTGGAAACATTATTGTAGGTAATTCAACTTTAAATACAAATACATCTGACCAGATGACAACCGAAGTTAAAGGAGGAAAGCAATTTCTCTACTCTGATCAAAATCCAGAGTCAGAACCGCCCAATCGTGAGGAAGGTGGGCTACAACCTGTATATGCTGGAGATGACAGAATCAATAGCTCGAGAATCTTGTATAACCTAAACAACCTGAATGGTGTTAACAAGATCTTATACGCCAACACAAAAACAAAGGAAGACCAGTATGGAGGAACAGCAGAAGGAAATCCGTTTGTTTATATGATAAACAACACTACAAACCTACCTTCTGAAAATGTGCTTCATGCTAATTCAGTAGCAAGCTTGGCTCAAACTAAACCAAGTGGGAAAGTTCTACAGCCTCTGTCTATTGGGATCAAAGGAAAAACTGGTGAGATAAGTGAGGATAAAATTAAGAACAGAGATAAAGAAAACGTCCTTCTTTCTAAGATTAAAGGAACAAGAATAATCGGAGGAAAAATAAGTGGCGGTGTTATCTCTGGGGGTTATATCGAAGGAGGTAACATCAAAGCTGGGTCTATAGAAGGTGGTATTGTAACAGGCGGTAGAATGGAAGGTGGTCGAATCAAAAATGGTACCCTTGAGGGGGGAATCTTCCGCGATGGTGTTCTCGAAGGTGGCCACGTTCTGAATGGTTCGGTAGAAGGAGGGAAAATCAAATCTGGCAATATTCTTGGGGGAAGACTTCGTGGCGGTAGCGTTGAGGGTGGGGACATCAAAGGTGGAGTTATGTTGGGAGGGAGATTAAAGGGAGGAAGTTTGGAAGGGGGTGTCTTTAAAGGCGGATACTTTGGTGGTGGTTCTATTAAAAGCGGAAAAATGGAAGGAGGAATCCTCACAGGTGGAGAGATTGTGGGCGGTAATTTTCTTCATGGGAAAATATCCGGTGGTTCGCTAAAAGCTGGATATGTAATGGGAGGGGAGTTGAAAAACGGCAGCATAGAAGGAGGAGTGCTCAAAGGTGGATCTGTTGAGGGTGGAGTATTGAAAGGTGGTGTGATGGAAGGAGGAAAACTAGAAGGTGGAGTGGTTCTTGCTGGTAAAATCAAGGGTGGGATAATACAGGGTGGAATCATAGAAGGCGGGGAGATTGGCGAGGGTGTTGTCATTAAAGATGGAGTCGTAAATGGAACTATCAAAGTCACACGTGCTCATCACAACAAACTACACGTTGGTGGCAAAAACCGAACTGATGGGAACCAAACAGATCTTAAGGCTATTGAGTCAACAGACTTATCGTTTCAACATGAAAATCGTTCAAACACGATAATTTCAAATTCAAGCCAGGACGAACAGCGTAACGTAACAACTCCAACAGTTGTGCCAGAAGTTATTCCCCACGTTCAAGTATCAACAACAGATGACACAGATGATCAATCCACCGAACAGTACCAAACGCAAAACGTTCCCCTAATACAACAAAATAAGTACATACCTCCTGACATTAGCTTACGTTTTAATAGTAATAGTAATAAAAATAACCACTACAGCTCACCTACAGCATCTTATCCTTTTACCTCAGAACCACAGCCAGTACTAAATCAGTTTGAGCCATCAGGTTTTCAGTCGATTCCTTTTATCCAGAATGTGGCAAGTCGAAAACAAAGCATTGTGCCTGATGGAAAAAAGGCTAGAGCTGCACTCTCTGGTGCTCAAGGGAAAGAAAATAACTTCGCAGAGAAAAAAAGTGCTAATAATATTAAACCAGAAGGCATTGTCAATAGACTCAGCCCCACGAAAGCGACGTCAGAAATCCGGATACAAGGATCCACTATTGCTGTGCAGGGAAAACTGAGTCGTGAGAGAGGTGATGTAGTTTACTATTGAACAGAAAGATTGTATAAAGAACTACTTTAAAATAATTGTTAGTTTTAGTACTTTAAAAGATGTATCCAGACATAATTGTTTATCCTTCTATATACACAGAAAGTTACAAATCACTATATACTTCACTTCTAGTTGCAGTATGTTGATTTGTTATGAAGTTTATAAAAGTTCTTTCAAAATATAAAGTTTCCCTTCTTGCTAAACTTTTTAACTTCTCCTTCACGCCGTCTTTTCCACTGAGTAGTTTGTTCTTGTTGTTCTTGTAACGTTTCGGCAACTCCTTGCCCTCTTCTTACTAAACCTAATATTTTGATAGTGTAACATGAAATCCAAATTTGTCAAAGTTTCCTGAGTTTCGCACGTGGTTAGAATGTGGCCTTTTAATCAAATATTTAATGTTTACATTATCTATTATCTACACAGATTTTGTTCTTATATGACTATACCCGTGGTTTTAGTGATTTTATCTCCTTTCTTTCAACTCCGTACCGTGGCCCTCTGACGTTTTGTGTCTATAATATTGATCCAGGTTCTTTTCTGGAGTTCAAATGTTCCCCTTATCCTGGCAGTAAGAAATAGCTTACCTGTAAGGTCTATTGCAGAAGATTATTGACAGGTATAATTTCTCTGGCAGTGAAAGCCACCTACCATTGGGCGCTTGACCGTCTTATTGGTGACCGTATCCCAGGCAGCCCCGGTGCCGCAATGATAACCCACGGTGACGTACGACTGGTAAAAGGTGGTTTGAACTTCAACGGCTACGACGCTTGGCTCGGTGGAGGAGACTTTGCTGGAGGATGCATTAGTGGTGAGTACTGACAAATCGACGTGATTTCTCTATCAAAGGTATGGTAGTAACACTCTAACTGACTTTCAGTTAAGGATCGCATCTAGCTGTCAGAGTTTGGTAGTAACACATTAACAGATTTAAGTTAGGGTTGATTGTCGCATGTAGTATTAAAGCAACACTTTGTAGAGGAGACCTTGCCAGAAGATGCATTGGTGGTGACTACTGATCAATCATAAGTATGTTGGTGCGCATCTCGCTGTAAGAGATATCATGGTAGCATGTTAAATGACTTTGTTAGTGGAGACTTTGCTGGTGGTTGCATCAACACAGAGTGCAAGGGTTCGCTGTACGTAGCTGATTAGGTTGGATATCGTGCTCTTGAATCTTTTATAGTAACGTACTACCTGTAACATAGGAAGGTACTTTACTCTAACATGCTTTATTGAAGGTGAAAACTGGGTTTGTGCTCCTGTTACGTCCTCAAAATTGCAATATTAGCTTACTAGAACGTTGGAAGGTAAAACAAGTGCTAAAGCGGATTAGACGTGTTAATGAAGATTGTTAAAAATTGGCTGCTGAAGCACTTGTATACAACAACAAAATTATATCTAATATAAGACATACTTAGAATAATGTACATAGGGACACAACAAGTCAGACAGCCAGACAAGCTGAGTACTACAATTTACTGTTAGGTCCAGTCACGTATTCAGAGATGTGACAGCTAAAACAAAACCTTGTTTGACGTTCTTAGGCAAACGACAATAATAACAAACAAAACGAAAACACTTTCGAAAAACCAAGATCAGCCTTAGTTTCATTGCATGGCCAATAATTTCGCTAATCGTTAATTATTTCACTGTAGATCCTGATAAGTGTGAAGAAGGTCTTTCTTTTGAGATGACTCTGAAATTCGACAAAGAAGCCAAGACCAATGAGGATGTTCAATACATTGTCGACTCTGGAGCGTCAACGTTCAACTCCCGCGGGTTTTCTCTCTATGTACAAGGCAACAGTTTGCGTTCTGACGTTGCTGTTGCTAACAAGGCCTTCTGCTTGGAAACACCGCTGGTCACTGACCGCTGGCAGGATGTTCTTTTAACATGGAGAAAAGACCAAGGTCAGAATAACAATAAAAGCGGATGCCTTTTCAGAAAATGAACCATAACTTTTTTCTTCTTTTTCTAAAATGTACCTTTTTCAGATTCTGTGTTTCGTTATCATTCTTCTGTTTTACAACTAACGTCCTGAAACTTGATTTCTTCTTTTTGACTTCTTTTTGTTAGGTTTGAGGATGTACATAAACTGTGAGCTGAAAGGACACACAACTGATGGCAAACACTGTATGGGCTGCCATTCTAAAGGTTGTCACGTGACTGATGCCAATACCCGCTTAATGATTGGTCGTCCGAACTATGGACCTCACTTCCGTTGCAGCAAGTTTGAAAGCGGTGACATAGCCTTTTACGAGCGATACCTGGGGGATGATGATGTTACTTCTATCTGTGGAGGCAATGCCAAGGGTAAGGGATTTCAAACAGGCAAGTCTGGCAACTCTTGAGTACTTTAGTCTTAGATCCTCAGAATGTTATGTTGAAAGACAAAGTTTCTAGTGAAGATAAAGAGGAATTTGGTTGCCTCCATACTGATTGTGTCAACTGACTTGTCATGCTGTGTTAACATTTAGTGGGCTTTTGTCCAAGAACGTTTCTCAGCGTTTAATCTTTGATGCAGAACCTCCGAATTATACTTTCCAAAGATTGCATCTAGGATGCATGTCATTGCGGGTTTTTTTTCTTTCTGCGGATCTCGTTAGTTTGTCACCCTTAAGTTTGATATCCCCAAATAAAAAATATATGTTAACTCCGAAGAAAAACGAGGAAATGCCCTACGAAATGACAAACTTTTTCACAATTTCAAAACTATAGCAAAAAGTGCAATCATCATTTTCAAGCTTTCATTGTAAAAAAACTCTATGTAACTAGTTGACTACTGAAACAACGATTAAGATGAGAGGTTTAAGATGTGTTTTCATTGGCTTGTAGAACCACCTACTAAGACCATGTCTGGTGAATTCTCCTCTCTTGGTAGCCATTGGCGACCAACCTTGGGAAATGCGTTTGCTGCACGACAGTATACAAAGCCGTCAAGCTATCTTAACTTACGGAAAGTCTATCAAGGACGGCCAAGGAATGCCTTGCAGTCGTATTATGGATCTCCTTATCGTTACAGTAACTATCGTTACGTATTCCCTCAGCCAGGATCAAGTCGAGTGATTACTGCTGGTAAGTTCGATCCAATGCTTTTAGAAGATTTCACAAAGATTCTTCGAGAAGAAATACAAGAGAATGCCGTCTCTACACGTAACATTTTCAGCAAGAGAACCGTCAGAAAACAAAGTGATGATAACAAATTTAAAAGGCGGCACGCCAAACGATATCATATAAAAGGTAAACGGTTTCATAAACCCAGAGGAAAAATGCACAAGAAGTGTAATTCTATAAAAGCCAAAGTTTCTAACGTGGAAAATATCCAGAAAATTAAAAGGATAAGAAAATTCCAAACCAAGAAGTTCTCGAAAAAAGCTTTACTAACATCGTCGAAGCATGCCATGAAACCCTTGCGTGCCAAGAAAGCAAGGCGAAGCTAAGGTATCTCTCAAATTCAAATTATCTTTTTAAACTTTAAAATTTATTTTAAAGTTTTGAAAATTGAAAAGTGCAAATAACTAAAGTTTGTATAGATGTTTAAACGAAAAATATAGAACAATGCTGACGGTAGAGTTTTGAGCAATTCATATCCATCATCCGTTGATAATCTGCGTGTTACTAATATTCTTGTCAATTATATTTGTCTCGTTTGAAAGTTGTACAAAGATAGACAGGCAAGATAAGACAATACAATCCACTCCCTTAATTTATTGTTATCTGAGGAGCAGAAGGCCGGGAGCTTGTTTTTCTTGACATGATATTGTTCTAAATAATGACATTAATTTTTTTTTTGCTTCTACAAGACAACTTATTCGATCTATAACAAAAGAATGATATGCACGTGGATAAGAGTTTAGTTTTAGTGGAAGAGCTAATCCATGTTTGTATCGCGTTGCACTTGGGGGTTACAAGTGAAGAAATTTGCCCAATTTGACTGTGACGTCACATGATGTACAATAACATAAGGGATAATCATTTTATTTTCTGAAGAAAGCCTAAATTGGGTTTCATTTAACTTTATTTGCCTTACTTGGTCACAATAATAATTGGTTAAAATTTTGATGGAAACAGTGTTTGAAAGCGGTAAATTTGGTTTGTTTACATTTTGTTACGCCTTTGTACAATCCCACAATGCAACGGTAATACGTATTTTGCAAGTGCATTGCAATTCATTCGCTGCCGATACATTTTGCATAATTTTAGTACAGCTTTAGTAAACAACATCATTTTCTTCAATTTTTAACTAAGTTGTACTGTGGATACCTTTGTGGAGAGATTGAAAAATGTAAGCAAACTGTGACGTCATAGTGAAACGGATCAGTTGGGGAGGGGGTGCTTACAATCTAAAGAGACTGTAGAGAAATGGAAGCTGGCGTTATAGTTTTAAAACATTAGAGCATAGACAGAACACTCCTCTTTACTCTAGCTATTTGGCAAGTTTGGTTACATAAATGTGCGATGTTTAAAAATATGCATCTTTCGGTGTTAAGTCAGAAAGGGGATTGAGGTGGGACAGATGAACATTCGTCGGTCTTCCCCAGCCCTAGGTCGGCTATTTAACCAAGTTCTGCAGCCAATCAAAGATGTTTAAATTGAACAAATTTACCTGGCCCCTTATGGGGAGCTGGAAGCAAAATTCTCTAAAAAAGTCGAATGCCCCATATCTAGCCCTCTCTCCGTTATACCATCCAACCCTCCTACACTTAACATTGATAGGTGTATTATATAAAAACGGTTTTAGTAAATCATCTCGCAGATAAAGAGTTGTCAATAAAAGTTACTCGTGTGGTCAGCATTTTCACTTCTAAGAAAACTTAAAATACGTTAGTGCATAAACTAACAATCCTAATAAGAGGAAAGTATACTAAAATATTTTCGTTTGTTTATTTAAAGATCAGTTCCTAAAGCTAATGATAAGTAGTGTTTTAAATGTTAACGTTCTTTTAATTTAAAAGCAAAGCAGGCTTGAGACCAGGCGAGTAACTCTTGTTTTTCAAGAGCAGTAAAACGAACTGATGAAAGTCGTACAAAAAAAACCGACAAAAAACATGTTGTTAAGGTATAAAGTGGTCATTCTGATGTTAATTTTAGTATTCAATTTAAAAAAGAAAAAGAAAAGTGCTTTTATAATTGTGTAACGGATTGTTTAAATGTTTGTAAATAAATTAGCGTGAAATACATTAACGAAAATATCAATAAAAAAGAGAAGAAAGTCACTCGCCTGTATCTTATTCCTGCCTTGTGATTTTTTGCATCATAATCAAGCATGGTAACATAAAACGATTATCACAACAATGACTGTCGCTGTACATTCAAATCTAGAATTGTTTCAGGCGTAGCTCTGATTCGGTTGATTAAGACGAATAGGACATTCTTGAATGTTTTTTACACAAGCATTAAAGAAGTTAAATGACGCGGGCCATATGCGTTTTTGCGAGCGGGCCGTATACAAGTCTATTGACTGACACAGATCGAGCTTCATGCAAAAGGGTTTGGCCTTGTTCATCAGAAACATTCAGTGATGCACTTGGTCAGCGTACACCATGAAATCAAATACAGTTAAACCCCGTTAATACGACCACCAACAGGTCAAAATAAAGTGGTCGTATTAACGGGGTAAGGTCACATTTCCTGGCTGAATTGTTTCAAATGACGTGTGTTTCAAGTGTATCCCTTTTACACTTCCAGTATTGTGCAGTGACTCTTTTGAAAATACCGACACTATGTAACTGACGGATGTTATTGTCAGCCCGTATTGTTTGTCAAGTCAGTGTCCTTCTCCTTTCTTTTTAACAACATTTTAACAACAATTTGACATGTAACAGACACCGGCCTTCAATATTTTTCAAGATTTATTTTCAATTGCCACTTGTCTATTTGCACATCTGGCTTGAGTGGTCATATTAACGAGGTTGAAAACAAAGAAATATACTGACGTTGGGACTTTAAAAAAGTGGTCGTTGGTCGCACTAACGGGGTGTTTTCATAAGAAAATGTATGGCCATTTTGCCTGGCAAAAAAAGGAGCGGTTATTATAACGAGGTGGTCGTAAGGCGGGGTTCCACTGTACTTCCCGTCCATAGCTGGATCCTGACTAGTTCATCTAGTATGATGGAGTTTGAGAATCTGACAAGTTAACTAAAAGAGCGATTATAAAAGTTTAATTCTTGTTCTTGTGTTTTAATCAAATTCATAGAGATATGTAAAAAAGAAAAGTAAGCAGTAGACCTACTTTGCATTGTACAAGAAAACATAAATTGTTTATATAGAGTAGTCTGATGAGTGATCGGAGCTCCTTGTGGGTTACTTTACCGAAGAAAACATTTCCTGGTCTTTTGAGAAACGCATTTTGATTGTGAGAAAGCGGGACTTTTTAAAAATCGAGCATAACTCCGGCTTCACACAAAAAGCGTCCGAAACTAACATTTCCTCACAAGAAAGATCAAATTCGAGCCGCCATATTTTAAAACACCATCTCAAATCCCTAAAACGATTCTGATTCTGATTAGCTAATTCGTTTCTCAAATCTTGGCTCTTAGACTGCGTAGTTACATTACAGGTTTTATGAAACACAATGTACACGTACAAAACCTCATAAAGCATTCAAATCATTTCTACATTTGGTAAAGCCACCACACAGTAGCATTTTTTGTGTCGGGAGATCCTCGACATTTTGTCCCCTCCCCCTCCCCGGCAAAACTCAGCCCTGTTGAAGGAAACTTACGCTGACAGATTGCAACCCTTGCCAACTGCTCAGGACCCCAGGCTGAAATATCGCGTTTAGCAAGTAGATTCTTCACCAAGTGGGGTGCATGGAGTACGTGTTCAAGGACTTGCGGGTATGGTACGAAGATACGTCGGAGAACTTGCACCAATCCCAGACTGTTACCCGGCATGCAAACATGTGGACAGTCCATTCAACGAAGTTTCTGCTATATACCTTGTCCAGGTACAGTTGGTATTTTTGGAGTCTTTCACTAGTTCATAATAAGTACCAGTTTGAGCACCAAGCATTGTTTTGATTATGTTCTTGGGGTGTACATGTAAGACATGTTTATTAGCTGAATCTCGGATAACCTAACGAAATTTTCCAAACAAACAAAACAAAACCGAATCAATGGTTTGAACTTACCACCGTTTAACGATTGTTACGCGACCCTCGAAGTTTTTTTTTGTCGCTATAACGGTTGTTTGGGGCTGCATCAATCAATCTCACTGTGACAGTTGGGTCCATGCTGATCCAGCCACGAAATGCACATATCCGTAGACCTGATTTCTTGATTTGTTCCATTTTTCTTCAGCTAAACATTCTGTTAATCAATTTTGCATGATCAACGGCAGTGCACAATAATCTTCATATCACACAAAAACCTTAAGGGTCGCTTAGCTATGAAAACAGTGGTGCCATGAATAGAAATGGACTATACGATCCACCAAACTTGATGTCTCTCTTGCGACATGTCAGTGACAACTTATAATGTATTCGTTTTACTCGTTTGTCATTAAAGCAATCTTTTTTTAAGTCTGTGAAAATATACCTTAACATATTAAACGTTACAAGCTACAAAAATACAACTGAAACGGGTGTTGCCCATCCTTTGTTGTTGCTGTACAAACCTTCCCTCTAGTATTTGAACTTCCTACTTTCGAGAAAGTTCGGCCTTGGAACTTGAATTTTCCGCCAGGTTGTGATAACATTCCAACTCGACATCTACCGCTTCAGGAGAGAAATTTTCCGCCGTCTTGAATGGATCCATAACTGTTAAGACCAGAATCCATTTCCAGCAACAGGCCCACTAACATAATTATGCATCTTGGTGTATGAAACAAATTTATTTTGATTTACTGTGAACAGTTTTCATTTGTGTCGTCCAGGAAAGTCCCGATCCGCGTCGCGCCGTGAACTGATTGGATTAGTATTAAGGAAGCTCCTGGGCAGCGATAAAGGAGCGGTGCGTTTTCTCCTGGGACAGACTGAGCCTCCCAGGGCGGGTAGGGTGCTTTCTGATGACAATACTATGATCAATTAGTGCACGGTCTTTGGACTTAGAGATCCAGGGTTCGATCCTCCGCGACTTTCCTCTGTTCCATGTAGCTTGAGCTTTAAATATCTTTGAAACGGAACAATTAGAGAGTGAAGGGAATAAAAGAAGTACCGTCGGCTTGCATTAATACTAGCCTTCAGAGCTGGCGGAACTACCGACTTAAACTAATCACACTCTCTCTTTAGCGTGGTAGAATAGCTCTATAAGTATTAGGTTTACACTCAGCTCTTTGCAAAGGCGATTAATTTAACGTGTTAGTTTCTAAAATTGATTTTGGCTGATGGATTTCCAAGTAATACAAACCGAAATCAACATTGTGAAATATAAGAACAGTAGCAAACGAATAGAAGAAAAAAGGGGAGATTCCTATTTTCACTCCTAGAACATTATACTTTCAAAAGTCTACAGATCGATGGAAGAAAGAGGCAACACACCACCAAAACTAGCAAGGATTCCAATAGCAGTGAAAACGCCAGGATTTTATAGTAAATCCAGTTACATGTGGGACAAGGAAAATACATTTTCCGAGTTCTACAGTTCCCTCGAAGCTTCGCTTTTCGTGACATCTGCTTGTTTTTCTGAGCATCTCTCAACCGCGTACAGAATCAGTCATTCGATAGACCATGCGTCAAAAGGTGTTTGTTTACTTAATAGACAAAGACTGCTGCTAGAACAACACCTAAAAGTTGAGCTGCACTAAATTAAATTTAAATTGGTTAAAAACGAACTGTTGTAAATTAAGCAAATCTACCATTAACCGACTTTTCAGTTTTGAGTCAACAGAAGAGAAAAGAAAATAACGATTATTTGGGGTTTTTAATAGAAATCTGTTATAAATACTTCAGTTTCAGTGTCCTACCATAACACTTTTTGCTCTATCTGCATGGTTTTTATTTAATAATTAATTCAGCGTATTGTTGAACCAACATCTTCAGTCTCTAAGACCCGGTAATTATGTTTCTACAGGTGCCCCACCCAGATTTCATCAAAGCCAAACAATAGTGGATGAAGTGGGTGCTACAAGAAGTTTTCATAGTGGTAAGTGATATAATAGCACATGTTTCTATTATACTTGTCTGTACTTGGAACTTCAGATTCGAAATTTTCACACAAGTATTTCGGTTTAGTAAATATAACAAAAGCAGCAGATACTTTTGAACATGATTTGGAATACATGCTTTTTTTTTATAAGAACAACTTTATAAGAACAACGAGGCTCAGATTGGCCAAAATTTAAGAACAATTTAAGAACAAGCT